>PISX010035707.1:0-12646 GCA_004024625.1 Mellivora capensis | reverse complement strand
GGCCACGGTTGCCAAACTGTGGAAAGAACCAAGATGCCCTTCAACAGACGAATGGATAAAGAAGATGTGGTCCATATACACCATGGAGTATTATGCCTCCATCAGAAAGGATGAATACCAGACTTTTGTAGCAACATGGACGGGACTGGAAGAGATTATGCTGAGTGAAATAAGTCAAGCAGAGAGAGTCAATTATCATGATTTCACTTATTTGTGGAGCATAACAAATAACACGGAGGACATGGGGAGATGGAGAGGAGAAGGGAGTGGAGGGAAATTGGGGGGGAGATGAACCATGAGAGACTATGGACTCTGAAAAACAACCTGAGGGTTTTGAAGGGGCGGGGGGTGGGAGGTTGGAGGAGCCAGGTGGTGGGTATTGTGGAGGGCACGCATTGCATGGAGCACTGGGTGTGGTGTAAAACTATGAACTCTGTTACGCTGAAAAGAAAAAGAAAAAAAAAGTCAGAGAGGAAAAGACCCATCAATTTCAACAGAGCAACAAAGAAAAATACAATGTAAGTATACATATTTTTAAAAAATCAGATTATCCATTACATTTACAGAATACAGGAGAAGAAAGAAATGATTATCTAATAGATAATAAAACATCATTTCATAAATCAACAAGTGTTTATAATAAAAATTCCTAGTTAACTAGTGTAGTAGTTCAAGCTGCTATAACAAAACACGACAGACTGCACATTTATAAGCACCAAAACTTATTTCTCACAGTTCTGGAGGCTGGAAGTTTGTGATCAGGGTATCAGTATGGTTGTGTTCTGGCAAAGACATTTTTCTGGGTTTCAGACTTTTTGCTGTGGAGAGGGTGGAAAGGGAGAACTGTAAAGTTTCTTATATAAGAACCTAATCCCACTTTTTTTACACTATGGGTTATAATCCAATACTATACTACATATTTTTTTGCTCAAATTCTTCCAACTTTGACCAGTGGCAGCTTTTTTGGTTGGTTGCTGTATCACTTTGACATACCACCATCATTATGGTCTTCTTTTTATCTCATTTACTTAATTTCTGCCACTATAAGATATTCTGTTATCATCTCATGTATTTTCTGTGTCAATCCTAAAACTGGCCATTTCTCCGATGCTCTGCTTCCTTTTGTTGGAGAAAGGTTTTTAAAACCCCAAATCTGGGTGGAAGGTGTATTTCATAGCTACTGGGGCATCTCAGTCTGTTTTTGTTGCTATGACAAAATACCACAGACTAGGTGATTTAAAAACAACAGAAGTTTATTTCCTACAGTTCTGGAGATTAGAAATCTGACAACAGGCAGCAAGCATGTTTGCATTCTGGTGAATGTCCTTTTTTTGGATGGCAAACTACCAACTGGCTCACTGCACCTTTACATAGTGAAAGGGTTTAGGTTGCTCTCTGGGGTCTCTTTCATAATAGCACTAATCCTGTTTATAAAAGCTCCATCCTCCCAACCTGAGACACCCTTAATTTCCTACCTACTAACATTGGGCTTTAGGATTTCAACAAATGGTTTCTTGTTGGACACAAGCATTCAGACTATAGCAACTAGAAATAGAAAATTTCAAATACATTAAGGGTATTGATGAGCAAAACTACAGTTCATTGGGGCAAGACCGATGTACATTACATCACCCTTATTCAATACTGTCCTGGAGGTTGTATGCTCTGTTAAAAGACAAGGAAGAGAAGTAAAAAGTAGGAATAGTAGAAATTAAAATGGTGAATTTTTAGAATTTGAAGATTGTTTACATAGAAGCCCAAAATAATCTACAAATAAATGATTTTGATTTTAAGATTTTATTTATTTATTTATTTGAAAGAGAGAGAGAGATAGAGAGAGAGAGAGATTGATTCCTGGGGTAAGGAGCAGACAGAGAAGGACAAGCAAAATCCACCTCAGGGCTCAATCCCATGACCCTGAGATTATGGCCTGCCCTTAGCCAAAATCAAAAGTTGGCTGCTTAACAAACTTAGCCATCCAGGTGCCCCCAAATGATTTTGATTTTAGCAAGTCTGCTGATAAAAAGTTCAATATGTCAATTCCATTTGTACTACATTTCTATACACCACCAGCAAATAATCTAAGAAATAACATTCAAAAAGCAACTTAAGGAGCACCTGGGTGGCTCTGTCGGTTAAGAGGCTGCCTTTGGTTCGGGTCATGATCCCAGGGTTCTGGGATTGAGCCCAGCATCAGACTCCTTGCTCAGCAGGGAACCTGCCTCTCTTTCTGCCTGACACTGCCTGTGCTTGTGCTCTCCCTCTCTCTGATAAACAAACAAACAAACAAACATAAATAAATTTTTCCCCTGACAGGTATCTTTATCTTTTTTTAAATTGTGTTATGTTAGTCAACATAAATTACATTAGTTTTTGATGTAGCTTTCCAAGATTCATTGTTTATGTACCACACCCAGTGCTCCATGCAATGCATACCCTCCTTAATACCCACAACCAGGATCACCCAATCCCCCATGCCACTCCCCTCCCAAACCTTCAGTTTGTTTCTCAGAGTCCACAGTCTCTTATGGTTCATCTCCCCCTCCGATTTCCCCCAATTCACTTTTCCCTTCCTTCTCCTAATGTCCTCCATGTTATTTCTTATGCTCCACAAGTAAGTGAAACCATGTGATAATTGACTTTCTCTGCTTGACTTATTTCACTCAGGATAGTCTACTCCATTTGCATTCATGTTGATGCAAAAGTTGGGTATTCATCCTTTCTGATGGACCATTGTATATATGGACCATATCTTCTTTATCCACTTGTCTGTTGAAGGCAATTTTGGCTCTTTCCATAGTTTGGTGACTGTGGCCATTGTTTCTATGAACATTGCAGTACATATGGCCCTTTTCACTATATCTGTATCTTTGGGGTAAATACCCAGTAGTGCAATTGTTGGATCATAGGGTAGCTCTATTTATAATTTTTTGAGGGATCTCCACACAGTTTTCCAAAGTGGCTGCACCAACTTGCATTCCCACCAACAGTGTAAGAGGGTTCCCTTTTCTCCACATCCTCTCCAACATTTGTTGTTTCAGGCCTTGTTAATCTTTGCCATTCTGACTGGTGTAAGGTGGCATCTCGATGTGGTTTTGATTTGAATTTCCCTGATGGCTAATGATGATGAACATTATAAATAAAATTTTTAACAAAGAAAGCAACTTAAAGTGAAAATAATTTTACAACAGTACCTATGAATAAATCTAATTAAAAATGAAAACATTACTGAGGAAAATTTAGAAGACTTAAATAAATGACACTATATATTCAAATAGATTGTACAATTCAATGCTGTTAAAATGTCAATCTCCTTTGCCTTGAAAATTGATCTGTGGAATCAATGCAATATAGTCAAAATGCAAGCATATTTCTCAGTTAGGATTCTAAAATTTATGTAAAGTAAATAAAATTCAAAAGCCAGATAATTTTTTAAAGATTTTATTTATTTGACAGAGAGAGAGATCACAAGTAGGCAGAGAGGCAGGCAGGGGGTGGGGGAAGCAGGATCCCTGCTGAGCAGAGAGCCCAATGCGGGGCTTGATCCCAGAACCCTGAGACCATGGCCTGAGCTGAAGGCAGAAGCTTAATCCACTGAGCCACCAAGGTTCCCTAGCAATCTTGACTAAAAAACAACAACAGAACAAAGTAGGAGAATTTATATTACTATTATCAGTAACTATTATAAATCATTAATAAGTGTGGTTACTCGCACAGAGAAAACAATAGGGCATTAGAATAGAAAAACAGGGGCACCAGGGTGGCTCAGTGGGTTAAGAATAGAAAAACAATAAACAACTAATAAATTTTCAACCACATGATTTGCAACAACAACAAAAAAGAAAGGATGGAATTCAGTGGAAAATTTAATGATGATAGGTAATATGGCCCAGCAATTTTTGGGTTATACCTAAGAGTAAAAATTGCTTATGCTTACCAAAAGACAATATATTTTTTTTTACTTTTTTTCTTCTTCTTCTCCTTCTCCTTCCTCCTCCTCCTCCTCCTTCTTCTTCTCTCTTTCTCTCTCTCTCTTTTTTAATTTAAATTCAATTATCCAATATATAGTACATCATTTTTGGTGTAGTGTTCAGTGATTCATTAGTTGCATATAACACCTAGTGCTCATCACATCATGTGTCCTCCTTATTTACTTTCACCCAGTTGCCCCAGCCACCCACCCACCTCTCTTTCCACCACCTTCAGTTTGTTTCCCAGAGTCACTAATGTTTACAGTAGCATTATTTATAATACTGCCAAACTGGAAATGACACAAATGTCCACTAATAGAAAGGTTGAATAAGTATATAAACAACATGAAATGAAACACAATGATAATAAGTAGTAAACTTTACAACACACTGCAGTGTGAATGAATGCCATATATATAAAGTTGTGTGCTTGTTTATATGAAATTCAGAAATAATGTTTCTCTGTTCATAGAGATCGCAATCATGGTTACTTTTTGGGTTGATATCAACTAGAATGGAGCACAGAATTATCTGCTGGCATGCTGAAGATATCCTATAGTTTATTCTAAATGATGATTACATTCATATACCCACATCTGAAATAGTCAGATTCTACATTACAGATTTGTGATCTCTGTATTTGTTATGCTTTTTAAAAAAAGACTTTATTTACTTATTTGAGAGAGAGAGAGAATTATGGAGGAGGGGCAGAGGAGAAGCAGACACCCTCCTAAGCAGGAAGCCCAGTTCAGGACTCTTGGGACTCAATCCCAGGACTCCAGGTTCATGACCAGAGCAGAAGGTAGTTGCCCAACCAACTGAGCCACCCAGATGCCCCTTTGTTATGCTTTAATAAAACAGAAACAAAAAGAAAAGGAAGATGTGCACAAAAACTACTTGAAAAGCTCAAAAATATTACTGAAAAAATTTAAAGAAGACATAAATTAGAGGAATATACCATAGCCTGGAATTGATGACATAATATTGTAAAGAGGTCAGCTCTCTCTAAGTTGATCTACAGTTTCAATTAAATCATCAAAATCCTAGCAAGCCTTTTGTGGAAATTTGTAGGCTGAATCATGTAAAGATATAAGAAAAGCCAAAGACATCTTCAGTGAAGTTAGAGGACTTATCCCATTGGATATCATGTCTTATTTTAAAAATACTGTAATTTAGGGATGCCCAGGTGGCTCAGTCAGCTAAGCAACTCCCTTCAGCTCAGATCTTTATCCCAGAGTCATGGGATGGAGCCCTACATTGGGCTACCTGCTCAGGAGGGAGTCTGCTTCTCCCTTTGCCCTTCATCCTGTTCATGCTTTCTCTCTCTTTCTCCAAAATAAACAAAACAAATCTTAAAAAAAAAAAAATAGGGGCACCTGGGTGGCTCAGTGGGTTAAAGCCTCTGTCTTTGGCTCAGGTCATGATCCCTGGGTCTTGGTATTGAGCTCCATGCTGGGCTCTCTGCTTGGCCAGGAGCCTGCTTCCCCATCTCTCTCTCTCTCTCTCCCTGCCTCTCTGCCTACTTGTGATCTCTGTCAAATAAATAAATAAATAATCTTAAAAAATAAATAACTACTGTAATTTTAAAAGTTCAAGATTGGCACAAGAAGGGACAAAGGGCTGAAGTAACAAAAAAGACTGAAGTAACAAAAAAAGACTGAAGTAATAAGACTTTTAAAGAAAAACACACTCAAAAAATTATAGCTATATCTATCTATCTATCTATCTATCTATCATCTATCTAATCTTTCTATCATCTTTGTCAGTAAAGTATAACAGGGAACCATGGCGTTTCCAATATACTGCACTAAATCCACTGAGTATCCACATGGGAAAAATAAATCTTGAACCTGACCACATATTATCGACAGAAGTAAATTCCAGATGGATTATATAGCTAAACGTGAAAGATAAAAAATCAGTTCTATAAAGTAACACAGAATAACACCTTCATACACAATAAGCAGCAAACAAAAAGCATTAAACCAAAAGGAAAAGATTGATAATTTTAGATTCATAAAACCTAAGAATTTTTGTAGCAAAAGACAGCATCAGAGAGTTAAAAGAATAAGTCACAGATTGGTAGAAAATATTTGAAATAAAAATATCCAGCCATAACTAAAGCAGGTTTCCATTTTTTCTTAGTCACATAGAAATAACATATTATATATTACTACATATTACATTATTATATAATATATATGATATTTTATATTATATATTGCACATATATTATATGTTTAATATAATTATATTTATATATAACATAAGTTATAAATTATATTAAGGTATTATATATTATTAATAACATTATATATAAAATGATTATAGTAATAATATGAACAAAGGGATTAATAAATGATATTTATTAAAATATATTTCAGAGGCTCCTAGGTGGGTCAGTCGGTTTAACATCCAACTCTTGATTTGGGCTTAGATCATGATCTCAGGGTCATGAGATCAAGACCTGCATCAGGCTCCATGCTTAGTGTAGAGTCTGCCTGTACTTCTCCCTCCCCCACCACCCTTCCCCTCAGTAGCTCTCTCTATCTCTCTCTTTCAAGTAAATAAACAAAAATATTAAATATATATATATATATTTCAGAATCTTATCTAACATTTTAATGGATTATCTATTTTAGCTCTGCTAAAAGCTTTATGAAGTTATCCTATTTTTATTTGCAACTTCCCAATTAGGAAACCAAAGAAGGGTAGATTATGAGACTTGTCTAAGATGACATGAAATAATGGTTTTGAATGTGGGTGAAGTCTTCCTCTTGGTTCTCACTGGCAATCCCTCTTTGCTCTGAGACCCATTCACATGTGGATATCCATAGACCACTTAGTAAAAGGATCAGCATGGTATACCCAGGAGTGTGTTGTGTTTCCTTTAAAACTCAGAGATGTTCACAAATGAGTTGCTTATTTCTCAGAAGTCTGGAGTTTTAGACACAAAAATTGTCTTCCAATTGGGAACATTTATCCTAATGTACCTCACAGTACTGTACATCCAGAACTTCTAAGACTCTAGGCTGTTGAATTTTATTAGGATTTATCTTAATTTTATAAGCCTATATCCAACAAACTTAAAGAGCATACATGAGGAAAATTCATGTTAAACTGTGTTTATCACCTGGCTCCCATGAGTGTTGACTTGAAGTGGAGACAAATAGTATTCAGAGACTCCAGGAAATAGCATCAACTCAGAGTCACTGTCTAATCATTGTAAGAAAGTATAGGTATTCCTATCCCAGTTCATCAACCAGTCTTCTTTGAAGACTGACAGGAGGAACATTCACAGGAAGATATTAGGCAACCACAGAGTCATTTCTTTGATATATTTGGAATCTTTCATTATGTAACCTCTGGGTCTATAGTTCTGAACCTAATCTAGGAAATGGGCAAGAGCCTATAACTGTCAGATATCTATTTGGGCCCAGAGATTTTATTTATTATTATTACTATTGGAATATAACTGACATGCAATATCATATTATTTTAGGTACACAACATATTGATTTAACAATTCCATATATTATTCAATGCTCACCACCATATGTATAGTCACCAATTTATTACAATATTATTGACAATGTTCTCTATGCTATGTTTTTTATTTCCATGACTTATTTATTTCATACTGGGAAGTTTGTACCTCTCCATCCCCTTTGCTTATTTGGCCCATCCCCCTACCCATCTCTGCTTTGGCAACCATAAGTTTTTTCTCTGTATTTTAAGAGTCTGTTTGGTTTTGTTCATTTTTTGTTGTTGTTTTGTTTAGCCTCCACATATAAGTGAGGGATTTTGTTTTTATTTAAGTAAATTAAGTAGGTAACTCAGAACTTTGGATTGACAAGATGACATTGACTCATCTCTCTCTGCTCCTTCCCACTAAGCACAATCATAAACAATAGAAATAATAAAAAGAGCAACTAAAGGAGAACTCTGAAAGGTGGTAAGAAGACAAAAGGTTCGGGAGCCCTAAGTCTGGTGGAACAACCAAAACTCCCACTCAACAGGAGAGGTAATCCAGACCTAGAGTTTCCTTTGTAGCAACAGAAGGTAACCCAGGGAGGCTTTTTGCTTAACCTGAGTTAAATGGACAATGGCAAAATTGCCAATAACACTAGGAGAACCAGCAAGGGAGGTCAACTGACTAGAAGTTTGGTTAACATTAAGCAGCCAAGATAAGGGCTCTCCTTTTCCAGCAAGGCTGATGCCCTTTCTTCTACCTAGAGAAACTGTACAGCCAGGGGCCCAGGAAAGGGGGCTCACACAACCACCAGCACCTGGCCAGAGAAATACACTTTATCCTTGCAGACCAGAGACTCCCTTTACCCACTTAGAGACACCCAGGTTGGGGAAGCTCTTCCTTCCTCCTCAAACAGCACTATTAGGGTTTAGTGGGAACTTCAGGAGCACAAGATGTACTGCAAACCAAAATAACACTGCAAAGACTGAAAATTAGATTCTCATTAGAACCAACCCCTCCAAATTAGGTAAGAACTGGCATGGTAAGCCTAAGAAAGGTAAATGCCAATTAAAAAAACTTAATTGGCATTTACCTTTTTAGGATATTAAGGAGGTCATGGATTGCATGGAGTACTGGGTGTTACATGCAAACAATGAATCGTGGAACACTATATCAAAAACCAATGATATACTGCATGTGACTAACATAACATAATACAAAAATTAAAATTAAAATTAAAAAATTAAATAAGATCCACAAGTAACATAATATCAAAAAATGAGCAAGAAACAGGAAAATAGAAACTTTGGTGACAAAAAAAATAAACTGATGCCAACACTGAAATGAATGAATCAAATATTGGAATTATCTGACAAAGCAATCATCGTAAAAATAACTCGAGAAGTAACAAAAATTATCTTGAAACAAATCCCAATCTATGAAAAGACCTTAAATATATATTACTAAGTGAAAGAAGCCAATCTGAAAAGGCTATATATAGTATGATTCTAACTATCTTGCATTCTGGAAAAAAGCAAAATGTGGAGACATTTAAAAGATCAGCCGTTTCCAGGAGGGTGTGAGGATAGATGAATAGACATAGCACAAAGGACATTTAAGGAAGTGAAAATACTCACGTTATACTCTAATGATAGATACATAACCATTATACCTTTGACCAAACCTATAGAACTAGTTTACATAAAGAGTGAATCCTACGGTAAAATATGGACTTTTGGTGATTATGATGTGTCAGTGTAGAGTCATTCTTGGTTTTAAAAAAAAGTGCTATTCTGGTGAATGATGCTGATTGATAATGGAGTATAAGCATGTGGGGGTAGGAGGTATATGGGAAATCTCTGTACCTCCTTCAAAGTTTTGTTATAATGTAAAACTGCTCTAAAAGATAAAATCTAGAAAAATGCCTAGACAGCTCAGGTAAAGTTGTCTAGATTAAAAGTTTAAATCCATGTTTGTTTTGTCAACATTTTATTTGATTTGTTAGTTTTTTGTTGTTCATTTACCTGAGAGAGCTAGAGAGAGAGCATGAGTGAGGGGGCAGGTAGGGGCAGGAGGGCAGAGAGATGCAGACTCCCCATTGAGCAGGGAACCCAACATGAGGCTTGATCCCAGGACTGAAAGCAGATGCTTAATGGACTGAGCTACCCAGGCACCCCTCAACATTTTATTTTAAAATCTCAATTTAACTATGAAATTGTGGCTTGTCAAATTTGTAAGTGTTACCTTTTCAAATTATTTTTTATTTTGATTACTATTGCATTGAATCTGTATACCAAATTAGGAAGAACTGACAACTGGACAATATTTAATATTTCTATTATGAACGTGGGATATCTCTTGACTTATTTATTTTTTAAATTTCCTCTACAAGAATTCTGTACTTTTCTTTATAGAGATATTTTACATATTTAGTTAGATATATAACTATTACACTTTTTAATTTTTCTTTGTAAATTTAATTTTATTTTTTCAGTGTTCCAAGATTCATTGTTTATACACCACACCCAGTGCTCCATCCAATATGTATCCTCCTTAATACCCACCACCAGGCTCACCTAACCCCTCAACCCCTCCAAAACCCTCAGTTTATTTCTCAGAGTCCACAGTCTCTCATGGTTTGTCTCCCCCTCAAATTTCCCCCAATTCAATTTTCCTTTCCTTCTCCTAATGTCCTCCATATTATTCCTTATGCTCTACATTTCTTGTGATGTTAAAGTAAATGGCATTGTTATCAAATGTCTATCAAATATCAAATATCAAAAATCAAATTGAAATGTCTAGGCATTTTTAAATTTCATTTTTATTTTATATAATCTTAATCACTTTATTATTTATATATATAGAAAATGAAAGTGCTAAATGAACAAAAGAATAGCCAAAACTATTATTTTTATTTTTTTTCTCAACTTGAAGTGAAAAATTCATAGATGTGGTTGAAATTGTAGCTCTTAAAGAATAACTGTTGTTTAAAATAGACTCTACAAATGACTAACACATGAAAAAATGTTCACCATCATTAGTCATCAGGGAGATTCAAATCAAAATGACATTGAGATACCACCTTACACCAGTTATCATGGCCAAAATTAATAAGACAGTAAACAACAAATGTCAAAGAGGATGTGGAGAAATGGGAACCCTCTTACACTGGTGGTGTGAATCCAAGTTGGTGCAGTCATTTTGGAAAACAGTGTGGAGATCCCTCAAAAAATTAAAAATAAGAGGGTTCCACTTTCTCCACATTCTCTCCAACACATGTTGTTTACTGTCTTGTTAACTGATCATTCTAACTGGTGTAAGGTGATATCTCAATGTGGTTTTAATTTGAATCTCCCAGACATCTAGTGATGATGAATATTTTTTCATGTGTCTGTTAGCCATCTGTATGTCTTCTTTGGAGAAGTGTCTTGTTCATGTCTTCTGCTCATTTTTTGACATGATTATCTGTTTTGTGTGTTGAATTTGAGGAGTTCTTTTTTTTTAAGATTTTATTTATTTATTTGACAGACAGAGATCACAAGTAGGCAGAGAGGCAGGCAGAGAGAGAGAGAGAGAAAGAGAGGGAAGCAGGCTCCCCACTGAGTAGAGAGCCTGATATGGGGCTCAATCCCATGACCCTGGGATCATGAACTGAGCCCAAGGCAGGGGCTTTAACCCACTGAGACACTCAGGTGCCCCTGAGGAGTTCTTTATATATCTTGAATATCAGCCCTTTGTCTGTACTGTCATTTGCTAATATCTTCCATTCCGGGGGTTGCCTCTTTGTTTTGTTGAATGTTTTCTTTGTTGTGCAGAAGCTTTTGATCTTGATGAAGTCCCAAAAGTTCATTTTTACTTTTGTTTCCTTTGCCTTTGGAGACATATTTTTTTTCAAGGTTTTATTTATTCATTTGACAGAGAGAGAGAGATCACAAGTAGGCATAGGGGCAGGCAGAGAGGGGGGTAAGCAGGTTCTCCGCTGAGCAGAGAGCCTGATTTGGGGCTTGGTCCCAGGACCCTGAGATCATGATCCGAGCCAAAGGCAGATGCTTAACCCACTGAGCCTCCCAGGTGCCCCTGGAGACATATCTTGAAAGAAGTTGCTGTGGCCGATGTCGAAGAGGTTACTCCCTATGTTCTCCTTTAGGATTCTGATGGATTCCTGCCTCACGTTGAGGTCTTTTATCCATTTTGAGTTTATCTTTGTGTATGGTATAAGGGAATGGTCGAGTTTCATTCTTCTACACATAGCTGTCTAATTTTCCCAGCACCATTTATTGAAGAGACTGTCTTTTTTCTAGAAGTTGGTGCAGGCACTTTGGAAAACAGTGTGGAGATTTCTTAAGAAATTAAAAATAGAAATTTCCTATGACTCTGCAATTGCACTATTGGATATTTACTCCAAAGATACAGATGTAGTGAAAAGAAAGGCCATCTGTACCCCAATGTTCATAGCAGCAATGGCCACAGTCGCCAAACTGTGGAAAGAACCAAGATACCCTTCAACAGAGGAATAGATAAGGAAGATGTGGTCCATATATACTATGGAGTATTATATATCCATCAGAAAGGATGAATACCCAACTTATGTATTAACATGGACTGGACTGGAAGAGATTATGCTGAGTGAAATAAATCAAGCAGAGAAAGTCAATTATCATATAGTTTCACTTACTTGTGGAGCATAAGGGATAACATGGAGGACATTAGGAGAAGGAGGAGAAAAGTGAATTGGGGGAAACCGGAGGAGGAGATGTAGCACGAGACTGTGGACTCTGAGAAACAAACTTAGGGTGTTGGAAGAGAGGGGGTGGGGGATGGGTGAGCCAATCAGAAGCCATGATACAAAAACTGAAGTTTGTGAACCTTCACTAAACCATTCTCTATGAGTGGAAACTAATAAGTCAAAAACTATTAACAGAGGCTAGATGGCCATTTAAGAATAATGTTGCAAACAGAATTCAAGGATCAGATGTGTTTTGAATAAAATGAGAGTAAATATACTTTATTTTTTTTTAATTTCTTTTCAGCGTAACAGAATTCATAGTTTTACACCACACCCAGTGCTCCATGCAATGCGTGCCCTCCACAATACCCACCACCAGGCTCCCCCAACCTCCCACCCCCCGCCCCTTCAAAACCCTCAGGTTATTTTTCAGAGTCCATGGTCTCTCATGGTTCATCTCCCCCCCAATTTCCCTCA
>PISX010035706.1:0-12587 GCA_004024625.1 Mellivora capensis | reverse complement strand
CAACAGTGTAGGAGGGTTCCCCTTTCTCCACATCCTTGCCAGCATCTGTCATTTCCTGACTTGTTACTTTTAGCCATTCTGACTGGTGTGAGGTGATATCTCATTGTGGTTTTAATTTGTATTTCCCTGATGCCGAGTGATGTGGAGCACTTTTTCATGTGTCTGTTGGCCATCTGGATGTCTTCTTTGCAGAAATGTCCGTTCATGTCCTCCGCCCATTTCTTGATTGGATTATTTGTTCTTTGGGTGTTGAGTTTGATAAGTTCTTTATAGATTTTGGACACTAGCCCTTTATCTGATATGTCGTTTGCAAATACCTTCTCCCATTCTGTCAGTTGTCTATTGGTTTTGTTGACTGTTTCCTTTGCTGTGCAAAAGCTTTTAATCTTGATGAAATCCCAATAGTTCATTTTTGCCCTTGCTTCCCTTGCCTTTGGTGATGTTCCTAGAAAGATGTTGCTGCAGCTGAGGTCGAAGAGGTTGCTGCCTGGATTCTCCTCAAGGATTTTGATGGATTCCTTTCTCACATTGAGGTCCTTCATCCATTTTGAATCTATTTTCGTGTGTGGTGTAAGGAAATGGTCCAATTTCACTTTTCTGTAAGTGGCTGTCCAATTTTCCCAACACCATTTATTGAAGAGACTGTCTTTTTTCCATTGGACATTCTTTCCTGCTTTATCGAAGATTAGTTGACCATAGAGTTGAGGGTCTATTTCTGGGCTCTCTATTCTGTTCCATTGATCTCTGTCTGTTTTTGTGCCAATACCATACTGTCTTGATGACTACAGCTTTGTAATAGAGCTTGAAGTCTGGAATCGTGATGCCCCCAACTTTGGCTTAAGCCTTATAAACAATTTTATATTAATTTTTAAGCTTAGGCAGAAAAATATTTAAGTAGAGAGGTTTGGGAGCTTAGAAATTTACACTCTCATTGTGTGTGTGAGTCTGTGTGTTTATGTGTTTGAATTAATTTCTCTAAAGAGATCATGTTTTAAAGATAAAATTATGCAAGGCTAATATAAATATAAGTTATTGAATTTGAGATCACTAGTGAACCAAAAGGGACTGTAAAAATTACAACCATGTTTGGGTGAAGAAGTACATAATTTCATGTGATTATTTAATCAATGCTTTAACTTTTAAAAATAAATTAAATTGGGGCACCTGGGTGGCTCAGTGGGTTAAGCCTCTGCCTTTGGCTCAGGTCATGATCTCAGGGTCCTGGGATCGAGTCCCACCTCAGGCTCCCTGCTCAACGGGGATCCTGCTTCATCCTCTCTCTGCCTGCCTCTCTGCTTACTTGTGATCTCTGTCTGTCAAATAAATAAATAAATAATCCTTTTTTTAGTTAATTAATTAATTAATTAATTATGAATATAAACACTTTTAACAAAATTGAAAGCAAATAAAATTTGGAAAATGTCACATACATGAAAGAAAAAGTTACTGTCATATTGATGTCTTATTCATGTTCAATATATAGGATTAATTTTTAATATTAGTAGAAAAACTAGTCAAAGGATATCTTTAAAGAAGACTCAAAATTTAAAATTCAAAAACAATTACTGAATTGTAATAAAACAGTACTATAAAGCTGATGTACCTATCAGTATTTTCTCTTTCTCTTGTTCTATTTTTAATTATTAAATATTCATATTCAGTGTAGTCTGATGAGACAGTTTCCAGCACAGTTGGAGGGACTGTGATTTGTGCCACACTACTTGGAAAGCAATCAAGAGTCTCAGAAATATTCACACATTTCAAATGATAATTCTACTTTTAGAAAATATACTGTCAGCATAATTATAAATATGGACCAAATTGTGTTTTATAAAACATTCCTGACAGCCTTATTTATATTAACCAATTTTCAACAGGTAAAAATCCAATTACAGAGGAATTATTGACTAAATTTTAACACATCTAAGTGACAGAATTTATGAGGCCCACTCAACTCATATTTTTGAAACAACTTTAATGACACAGAAAGAGTATTCCTATGTACTCACAAGTAAAAGAGCAAATAAAATAATATCAACTATAGAACATGTGGAAAAAAAATGTTAATCAGATGTAGGTTAACTTAACCCCTGTACAGAGGTACAGGGGTTCTACAAAATGAGAAATTTCTATCTACAAAATGAGAAAATACTAGTATCTAGCTCACAGACTTACAGTGTAAATTACCTCAGACACTACATGTGACATAACTGATTCTAGAACCGGCATGTGGTAAGCATTATATGCATTTATATACATTATATAGGGTTAGTTCTTATAGGAGAATTGGGTCAGAAACGGGAGGGAAACTGTTCTTATTAAACAGTTCATAGAAGTCTTTTCTTTCTCCGTGCGTGAAGATAGTAATGATAACAAACAATTTCAAAATTAGTAAAGGAAAGGTAAAAAGCTTATCTTCCTGTTCCAAGGTAATTGAATTGACACCATGGGCATGGCGAGAACCATCAAACGTCAGATACTAATGGTCTGTCAGGTCTCAAATGAAGTAACCGCTGAAAACCGCATCCACTGACCAGAAGTAAAGAGTGACAAGAGCCAGTTACCCATACACTTTGTCTGTGCCACCAGCCCCTGAGAGTGACCTGCTTTTTCTCCACAGGGTGGGCTCTTCGGTGTCTGCCGCAAGAGCAGGATCTTTTCTTTCCAGGCCCCCAGAGAAGGGAAATTGTGGTGAAGGGTCCTGTCAGTGACCAGAAAGCTACTTATGATGAGGTAAACCTGTAGAAAGGACCCACAGTTCTATTTTTGAGAGATGGATGATTCTATCAATGAATTACTATGAAGAACTCTATTTGTCTTACTAGCTTCATACACATGTGCTACACATGAGATGGGCTATATTCAGCATACATGTGAGTCCTCTAGCAAGTCTTATATTTTCAACATTTTGTTTGTTTACAAACAAATTTGTCAGGCAAATATAGTATTCCCTCTTTACATATATAGAAATCAATGTTCAGTGAGCCTAAAGGACCCACCCAATGACTCAGCAAGTCAGTGCAGGAGGGGTGATTCAAAGGAATATGTTGCATCTTCCAATCTTCTCCAGACCCTGTCCTACCAGAAATATAGGTCATCTTCACTGGGCTCACAGATTGCAATTCACTTCCTTAGTTTACATTTGGAAGAGGTCTCCACACCCTTCTATGTCTAAAAAAGCCAATGTCCTGGGGCACCTGGGTGGCTCAGTTGGTTAAGCGTCTGCCTTGAGCTCAGGTCATGATCCCAGGTTCCTCCTCAGACTCCCTGCTCAGTGGGGAGCCTGCTTCTCCCTCTCCTCCCACTTGTGTTTTCTCTTGCTATCTCTGTCTTTTTCTTTCAAATATATAAATAAAAACTTTAAAATAAAAAGTAATAAAGAAGCCAATGTCCAGCTTTCCATTGTGACAGTGCCATAGGGAAAGACATAGATGTCTCATCTCTGTTGTGAGATCTTTATAATACTGCACTTGACACCGAGCCTTCTTTGTCATAGCCATCCTGGAGAAGGAAATCTCAAATTGATTTCTTTTAGGAGTGGGATACATGGGAGCATAAAATGAGATCACAGGGTTTAAAAACAATCGTGGTCTAAAACCAATAAATGAAGAAGACAAGCTCTGCAAAGTCATGGCTCTGATTCTGACCACAAACAGCTTAGTTTCTTCTTCAATCACTTCAGTTTTCTTCAAGAATATTGGTGGGTATTTGTTTTTGGTTTGTTCAACTTCTGAAACATTTTAGGATTTTCTCCCAAATTAACAAAACGTGACTTCAAGTTTCTATTTCTTGAAAAACCACTCACTGTTAAAGGGCCACTTTTCAGCTCCCACTCATTGAAGTTACAGTAAGGTTTTTCCAGCCTCTGGATCATTATATCTAGTACCATGACACATATAGGACAGGAGTTCTTTAACTCTGACTTGAAAAAATATATATATTTTGACTGATCTAAGCATTTTCAAATTGAAAGCGGAATTGTGGTATTAGAATTAGAAGTACTGTTGAAGAATATTGTACATGGTCATTTCATCTTTCAAAAATATTTTTTAATCTCTTCCTACATTTCAAAATAATACATACCATGTTTTCAAGTTTTCGATGATCCCTTTTCCTATCATCTAATTAAGCTCATTAGGCACAAATATATAACATTTGAAGCTGAGTTTGTATGAGTTTATATAAGGAAAGTCAAATGCTTTTAGTTGAATATTTTGAGAAGAGTGAAAAAGGGATGGTTTTAATGGGTGGACGATTTAAAGGATGATTTCAATGATCAGATCTAGTTGTATCATTCCTTATAAAAGGTGGGGAGATTGCTACTAGAATAATTCACCCCAGGCTGAGGCTTGGGAACTCCTTTAGAGGTGTGCAGCATCTTTACAATAGTTTTTTATTTGTTTTTATTTTGACAATCATCTAAAAAATAATTCACTCTTTTTGGATTACCTGGTGGTCCTATTTGCTAATGAAATACTTCAAGTGGATTTCATCCAGCACTTACATTTTTTTTTTAATAATAGAGGCCAAATCTGGGCAAACAAATGGTTCCAAAACTTTGACTTAGGAAAGAAATTAAGGTAGTAGGGCAATTGAGTGATCACACATGATAAGCATGAACAGCAACAGAAATAAAGCAAGGGCAAAGGCAGGTGTTGTAGTTCTGTTTGAGGTAATCTACCTCACTCCTCCTGTGTTTATGTTGACAGTTAGCAACAATTTATTAACAATAAGTGTGGAAACAAATATGCAACAAAAGTCATCTTTTCCTTAGAATATTAACACCAGATATTCATGTAATGCAACCTTCAGTAATACTATAGCATGCAAGTAAACAGGACAGCTTTACGCAATTATCTCATTAAAGAAATAATCAAGAATTTTTCAGTTTTATTTAAGAAGGAAGTCTAATGGTCCTGAACTAAGAAGTGGGGTCTTAATGTTTTCAACAGTATATGGACAATATACACAGGCAAGCCAACTTTCTCTGAAGTTATGTCATTAAATTCAAAATATAGGAATAGGTTAAATGTAGAACTGGGACTAAGGTGCCATCCTCCCACTGCTGGCATGATGTAGTATGGAGGCCACTGGAGGGGCCCTCAGGACCCTGGTCCTGGCACTCTCCCACATTGTATTATTTTGAGTATAAAATCGAACCTCCCTAAGCCTCAGTTTCTATACCATTCAAGTGATAAGACCTAAGACTCTTTCTAAGATCTCTTCTAATTCTGACATTCTAGTAAAAGGATGCCCCAGGCATCTGATTTAAATTTATGTGTCATATTTTTAGTTATTTAAAATAACTCAACTTCAAGAATAGTGTATTTTTGTTACATTCCATCAGAGTATCCTTCATCTTCAAACTGAAGAAGAGGGTGAATGATTTTAATGTTTTTCTAAACAAAATGCCTAAAAGAAAGAGACTCTAGCAAATTCATTATTTGAGAGCTCTTTTATAAGTTATGTTCTAAAAGAGCACAATTTGTTTAACTATAATATTTTTGTAGAGTAGGAACTTTGTTAACCATTTAATTGTCCAATAAGCCTTTAAAGCATAATATACTTTGTTTCAAACAGAGAAACATCATTCATTTAAATTTCATGGAGACAATGTAAGAATATGTGCAGGTTTGGCTGAATTCAGGTGGTAGAGATGAATTACCATGTCTTTGATGACAAAGGCACACGGTTTCTAAGTGTTCTAAGACACTAATTATTTAGAAAACGAAATCACATCTACTATTTTTGTAAATAGCTAATAATCAGGGTATTCCGCAACGTATTTTTCCTTATGTGTATTAAAAAACAAAACAAAACAAAACAAAACACTTGATTCTACTAAATCAGGGCTGATTTTGTCATGCAAGGAACATTTGGCAATGTCTGAAAACATTTTCAGTTGTCACAGATTTGGGGGTAGGCACAGTGTGGGAGAAGTTCTACTGGCATCTCATGAGTAGAGGTCAGGGGTGCTACTGAATGTCCTACCATGCACAGGACAGCCCCCCAGGACAAAGAATAATCCTACCCCAAATGGCGGTAATCCCAAGACTCAGAAAACCTTCTGGAAAGTGCACATGCAAGTTGTCATTTGCTTCAGTATCAGGTCTATGATAAAGTTAAACGGCACTTTTCTCCACATCCTCTCCCTACAAATCATGAACTTAAAACTTTTATTCAAGTAGTATAATTCATTTTTATTTTTCTGTTGCATTCTATCAGTCTTGGTTTTTTAAAAGATTTTAATTATTTATTTGTTTGACAGAGCAAGAGAGAAAGAGAGGGGACAAAAGTAGAACATGAGAGGGAGAGACAGACTCCCCGCTGAGCAGGGAGCCCAATGTGGGACCCAATCCCAGGAGCCTGAGATCATGACCTGAGCCCAAGGCAGATGCTTAACCAACTGAGCCACCCAGGTGCCCCATATATCAGTCTTGAATACATAAAGAACCGAAAATCTTTAAGGTGATAACTTGGGGAACTTGTTTCTGCTTCTTTGCAAATACAATAATTTCACTGCAAGGTCTGTTTAGTGACTTGTTTTGAAAGGCTTCATTTTTTTAATATTACTGCCAAATAATTACGGCTTTTGAAAATTGGTTGAGGAAGTTAACGCAGTCTTTTGATTCTACTGTTGTTTTTCAATGGTACCCAAGAGTTCTAGAAAGGATAAATTGGGTAGGGGTAGGGGGAGACTTTAGTGTTGATATTTAAAATGTGTGGCACATGCTTCTATTTCCAAGTTTGTTTAACATAACTTCTTCTTTTTTTCCTGAAGTTGGACAAGTCACTGCTACTAATTTTTTAATTAGCATTTCCATTTTCTGAAGGAATCCCAAATCAATGTCTGGGTAAACCATAATGGAGGGCTGTTGAGGGCTCTCTTATTATTCTCACAGGATTGCAGCGCCACCTACAGGAGTTCTTGTGCATACCACTAGTGCTCCTAGCAAACATTCATATTGCCTGCCTATAGTACAAAGGAGAATTGAACAAGTTTGGAATGCAAAATACAGCCAGACAACAAACAAAAACCCAAAGGAAATACTTATATTGTGTCGTATGTCTTTCAGGTATGAACTTACCTGAACAGTTGAAAGCCAGGATTTTCTAGTTTTTCAACTCTCTAGGGAAATGTTACTTTCAAAAATCTGGATTCTTTTAGCAAATAAGCATCTTTAAAATAAGAAAACCATACTTTTTTCGTTAATGTGTTGAAAAGAAATGAGTTGTGAACGTTTAACGGTAGTGAGTTTTAAAAAATCAATACCAAAGTTTATAACTAAACTGGAAATGACAAAAATAAAACAAATTCATAATAATGTAAAAATAACAAGTAAACTGAAAGATGCTTTCATTGTCCTTTTCCCATTCTCTTCAAAACATGGGTTTATTCAACTGAAAGCCTACTTTCTATTTTTGGCGAAAGCCAGAGTTTCTAGGTTTAGAACTCAAACCAAATTTTTTATAATGACAACAAATATCAAGTTAATGTTCTTGTCCCCTGTGCTTCTCTTCCTCACGCATGTGAACTTTACTAATGAAAAACTGTTATACAGATATATCATAAAATAGTATCTGTGAGAGCCTTTGCAAGAGTCAAACAAGGGTATAGACTATGTCAGCAAACATCTGTTGCTCAGTAAGGAAAAGGCTGGCATTCAAAAATCCACCACTTATCTCCTGTAGAAAGGACATTTAACTCCTAACAGCCCAGTTCTTACACTAGCCAGAGAGGGAAACTTTGGTGATTACATCATTAAAATCTGCCTGCCCACTCTGCATGTGCCAAGCAATCATGTGCTTTGATGCGGTGGAAAGGGAAATTACCATAAATCTTTTTCACTACTAGAATGTTCATTGGTTCCTTTTGGTAATTTTATGTAGTGTGGATTAAAACCAGACTTTGTCTGTTCCTATCAGAGAAGGAAATGTAGGAGGAGCAGGAGATATTTTTAGAGTAAAGACCAGCCAAGCAAATTAAATCAGACCATTAAGCTTAATGGAGTTTGAGAGAGCAAGGACAATTATTAGTTCAAAATAATGACCTTCAATCCAACTTCAAGGAAATGTATAATAGCAGAATTCCTTCAGCATTATTCAGGCAGTCTCCCTCTTTCTCTGTCCTTCTCACTCTTTCTGTCTCTCTCACTTCCCCCATCTCTGTCTCCTGAGCATAACCACAGGGAATGGAGGTAGCAGAAATCAATAACCAACCAAACTGACCATGAGATATAGTTATATAAGCTTAAATATATTTTTCCCAGTAATATTAATTTCCTCTGATAGAATTAAAATACCTCATCAAAAGTTAGCCATATGGAACCTTCTAAGAATTCAGGTAGAAAAATTCTTTAAAAACTTGGCCGTGAGGGAATTTATGGTTATTTTCAGCCTGAAAGTGGCACACTAGCCATAAAATAATAAAAGCAGTTGGAGGTAGTATCATGAAAATAATGAGAAGAACCAAATGGTTTTTATGGGATGACATCAGTCTTAAATGTGGTGAGAGAAACCTTATTCTTTTTCTGTTCTGTTATGCTGAACTAAGGTATATAAGGCAGATTAGTTTTCCTAGTGCAGGGAATTTTAAGTTGCCTGAAGGCAAGCAGGTTGAAGGTAAAATTATGGCCTCATCTTTGAGAGTTTGAGATCTGCTCATATGTACTTTTTTGGGGGGGGGGTATTTTTATATAGTAAAGCCTTACTCAAATATACTGAATAATAATATCAAAACTTTGAATGAAACCCTCTTCTTATTATGCAAAATGGCTTTAGTAACCTTAATATCTAGTTTATGTTATGATGAACTATGATTTACAATACAGATTTAATGTAGCATACTTACATCATGCTTTTGCTATATTACTTTTGTAACATACAAGCAGAAAGATCTCTCTACACTTTAGATCAATGTCAGAACTAAAATCATATACCTAATGCATATTAAGTGAGAGACTGTAGCATTAATTTCTTTATATTTTCTTTAAAATATTCAAATCTATAAATATTTTTATAGGATCCCAGAAGCTCTTGTGAATAAGTGAACAGTCCAAAGGATTCTGCAATTTGAAAAAGCAAAATCTCTTTAAAAAAAAAGAAATATAAATCAAGAAGAAAATTAACACAAAAAAAAGTGTGTATTCAGTCTTTGCTTAGGATCAAATTGTATTTTTCACATAATTTAAACAAAATTCACAAAGACTAAGATGCCAAGTTGATACATGACTTGGAATATATTGGCAGTTATAACATAAATTCTGGAACACTGTTGAAAGGAAAAAGAAAATGTTGTTAAATATTTGATGCTACAAATGGGAATGCTTTACTATCGTTTAACGTCTTAACCTAAAAAGTACAATTTAATAAAGATAAGTATGCTTCAATCATTTTTCTGGATCTCTTCTTTAAAATAGATTTTAAAAATCCACAGTCGTGTGTTATTTTACTAAAATATATAAAATATATTTAGTAAAATATATTTTCTTTCATTTCTCTATAAATGGATTTTCAAATATCTTTTCTGTAAACATGCTGAGAACTGTATGTTGCTTTAAATGAAACGACAGGAGGAGCTCTTATTTTCTATTCCTATCAGAAGGAAGATTTCATTTGTGTCAATCTAAATAAGAAATAATACAAAGACTAAAGGCAGCATAGACTAGTGACTGAGCTTCAGTCTTGGCAATGAGATCTATTAATGGGTGAAGGTTATTTATCTTCTTTGAGTTTCGGTTTCTCTATCTGAAAAATAGTAAAAATAAGAACAGCACTATCTACCTCATTGGTAGTGTTTGTGTATTCAGTGACAATTGCACGAAGGCCTGGTGTGCCATCTAACGTATTTTTAAAATTTCTAATTTATTTCTTTAATTCTCCATTTTTTATATTTTTATTAACACATAATGATTATTTGTTTCAGGGGTACAGGTTAATTTTAAAACTAGTACAAAAATTTCCCATTTACTACTTAATAGAAGCAGTCCCTCAACTCTCTGCACGGTACACTTAAATTCTAGTTCTTCTCTATGCATTACATATTTTGGGATACATTTTTGTAAAGCCTTTCTCTGTAAAATATAGATAACAATGTGGAGAAGTACATGTGAAAAGTCCTAATGCATTAGTAAACAAACCAGTGGTTCCTTGTTTAACCAATGTGTTGGTTAGAATAGGCTATACACTGCAGTGATGGCAAACCCCAAAATCATAGTGACACACTACATAAGAATGTATTTGTTGTTTGAAATCATCGTGGACCTGGTGACTCTCCAGAGCAGCTCCCTTCCAAGGGCTGAAACAGGAATCCACACAGTTTCCATCGTCCGCTATATACTTTGAAGCACCTGACCTTCAAAATCGAAGCAGAGGAACAGGGTGGGGAGACCTCACACATGCCTTGAAGTATTTTGGACTGAACATATCACTCTGTTTCTTGAACTAGTGGTATGGCCCCAGCCAAACTTCAAGGGAAGTTGGGAAAGGTAGGGTAGCATAAGGAATATTCCATGAGCTCTATTGTCGGCCGTTTCTGCATTACAGGAAAAAAAATTATTAGCAAAGCTATTTAATATATCTTACTCACTTTAATAGTTATGGCTTAAAAATGTAATTGATGCTGATTTTAAATCTTTACTAAAGCTATGAGGACTGAAAAATCTTTTTCATTGTTTTCTATTTGTTTAGAATATTTTACCTTTCATAATATTTTTACACATTCCAGTTTTAAAATAGGAGTATAAATTAAAGTATGTTCTATGTCAGTATCAGATTTTGGCTACTTGACCTGTTTTGAAACCAACTTTTATCCGTTATAGTAGTTAGACACATCAGGATTACTGGTAATCTGGACTAGAACCTTGCATAAGCATATTAAAAGAACCTGATGACCACGGTGAAGCTGCACTTGATCAGAGAATGACCATACACATCATTATGTAAATCTAAGAAACACTTTTTCATGCAACAGAGAGGAGGCTATTTTTCCAATTAGAAATCTGTTTGCAAAAAAAAAAAAAAAATTGTCATGATAGGTAACTGAGACTAACATTGGCCCCAGTGATTCTTCAGTGATGGAGAAAAATATATTAAATCTGCATTACTCTTATCAAAACAAAATAAAAATCTCAGGAATGCACCCACACAGTGCCCTAATACATGGCTTAGAGATGGGATGGCACATATTTTTTCATGATGCAGTAATATAATTTTAGGTAATTATCCCCTGTGGTTTATCTACTAGGCAGAACTTGAGAATATGAGTTGTTTCCATTGAAAATGCATGGGAAGAGTCCACCACAGTCATTGTGACCAAAACTATTCTGTGAGTTCTTCAAACTGTCTGCCATCATGCTATTATTACATCCTTAATCAGGAAGACACTTCTTATGGTGAAAGTTTGAAAGTACTCCTTCACATGTGTCATTTACTCTGGCACTGGAGACAATGCCTCCAGTTTGTCAGAGGAACACTTCAAGTGGAGAGACTAGTCAATCACCTTTATTTATTTTCATTGACAGAATATCTAGTTCAGTTTAACTTCCTAACTGACAGATTTTTTTTTAAGATTTTATTTATTTATTTGACAGACAGATCACAAATAGGTAGAGAGGCAGGGAGAAGCAGGCTCCCCGCTGAGCAGAGAGGAGCCAAATTTGGGGCTCGATCCCAGGACCCTGAGATCATGACCTGAACTGAAGGCAGAGGCTTAAAATTAACCCACTGAGCCACCCAGGCACCCCATCTAATTGACAGATGTTTTAAACACCATTTGTCATTTAACGATCTTCATGTGTATTATAAGCTTCTCAAACCCAAAATATATGGATGCTTCCATCTCCAAGTTCAGGCTTACCCCCTAAAGAAGTAGGACATGTACAAAACATAATTTCTACTTTAATGTCTGTAAGGGTAAGTAAGGTGCACAGGCTTAGTCTCTATGAAAAAGGACCTCATCTTACTGAAGAGGCGATTAGGGATACTGTTGGAACCTAGTGCCTGACAAATATTCTTATTTTCCTCTTGGCTGTTCTTTGATTATGCCAAAGTTCTTGCTCATAAGCATCCAAAAGGCCCTCTTGTTCCTGTCTTCTTTTTTTATGATACCCTTTCTTCCCTTTTCCTCTCCAATTCACCCACAAGCACACATCTATCTGGATTCTTGACAAGAGCAAGTCCTCTTTTGCTGTGGTGTATATTTTGCTTTTCAGTGGAATATGTATAAGATGGGCCTTGGGTTTCACTAATATGCATGAATTCTCCAGCAATATTCCAATGTATTAGTACAACAAAAGCTATTCTGATTTTGCAGAGGACTGAACAGATCACTTGAACACATCCAGGTCCTTTAAACAGAATGATCAAGAGAAAGAGGGTGAAGAAGAAAGGAAACTCTCCCACTACCATACTCCTCCCACTAATTACTAATGACTTTAGCCTTATAATCAAGTCCCTTTTCAAGATCCAAAAGCTTTTGGCCCAAACACTTGGCAGTTAATATTAACACTTTTGTTTTGTCATCAGTTTTAAAGTTCAGTCTTCCTAAGATGCCAAAATGATTAGTGATGAATCAGTGAAAATGTGTT
>PISX010035705.1:0-12802 GCA_004024625.1 Mellivora capensis | reverse complement strand
CAACAGATGAATGGATAAAGAAGATGTGATATATATACACGATGGAATACTATGCAGCCATCAAAAGAAATGAAATCTTGCCATTCGCAACGACGTGGATGGAACTAGAGGGTATCATGCTTAGTGAAATAAGTCAATCAGAGAAAGACAACTATCATATGATATCCCTGATATGAGGAAGTGGAGATGCAACATGGGGAACTAGGGGAGTAGAAAAAGAAGAAAAGAAACAAGATGCATTGGGAGGGAGACAAACCCATAAGTGACTCTTAATCTCACAAAACAAACTGAGGGTTGCTGGGGGGAGGGGGTCGGGAAAGGGGGGTGGGGTAATGGACATTGGGGAGGGTATGTGCTATGGTTAGTGCTGTGAAGTGTGTAAACCTGGCGATTCACAGACATGTACCCCTGGGGATAAAAATATGTTTATAAAAAATAAAAATTTTTTTTAAAAGTCTGTATTACGATAGATATTTTGTTTTGTTAAAGGACTTTTTATGAATAGATTCATTTATTAAATGTATCTACTAAATTCTTTCCTAAATTTACTTAGTGTATATTTCATTTACTACTATTTAATAGTGAATAGAATTTATTTCTGTTATCATATTTAAAATTTGACTCTATTACAGAAGTTTCTTTTTTTAATATTTTATTTTTTATTTATTTGACAGAGATCACAAGTAGGCAGAGAGGCAGGAAGAGAGGGAGGAGGAAGCAGGCTCCCCGTGGAGCAGAGAGCCCAATGTGGGGCTCGATCCCAGGACCCTGGGATCATGACCTGAGCCAAAAGCAGAGGCTTTTAACCCACTGAGCCACCCAGGCACCCCTCTACTACAGAATTTTTATTTTCCACAACTTTTCGGGATTTTCACATCCTATTATAAAAAATGAAACATTCCTATAGAATAGAAACAAAAAGGACAAAAAACCCCAAACCCTAAGTTAGTGGTTCTCAACCTTTTTGGTTCCAGGACTCCTTAATGCCTTAAGGTTTGGGCATCTAGGCGTACCTGGGTAGCTCGGTTGGTTAAGCATCTGCCTTCTGCTCAGGTCATGATCCCAGGGTCCTGGGATCAAGTTCTCCATCAGGCTCCTTTCTTAGCATGGAGCCTGCTGCTTCTCCCTCTGCCTGCAGCTCCTCTTACTTATGTACATGTACTCTCTCTTTCTCTCTCTCTGACAAATAAAATAAAATAAGATTTTCTAAGAGTTTTTCTCTATGTAGGTTGTATCTCTTTTTTTAATTTTTTAATTTATTTGACAGAGAGAGAAAGAAAGAGATCACAAGTAGGCAGAGAGGCAGGCAGAGGGAGAGGGGGAAGCAGGCTCCCGCTGAGAAGAAAGCCCGATGCGGGGCTGGATCCCAGGACCCTGGGACCATGACCCGAGCTGAAGGCAGAGGCTTAACCCACTGAGCCACCCAGGTGCCCCTATCTATTTTTTTTAAAGATTTTATTTGTTTATTTGACAGATAGAGATCACAAGTAGGCAGAGGGGCAGGCAGAGAGAGAGAGAGGAAAGCAGGCTCCCTGCTGAGCAGAGAGCCCGATGCGGGGGCTCGATTCCAGGACCCTGGGATCATGACCTTAGCCGAAGGCAGAGGCTTAACCCACTGAGCCACGCAGGCGCCCCAAGTAGGTTATATCTATTAATATTTACTATATTGAGAGAATTAAAGGTATTTGTTCATTAATTCGTTAAAAAATAATAAACCCATTGCATGTTATTGCAAACAACATATTTTTGGGAAAATAACTGTATTTGCCAAAACAAAAACATTTTAGTGAGGAAAATGGCCTGTGTTTTACATTTTTGCAAACCTCCTTAATGTATGGTTTTACAGAAGACAGCTCGATTCTTGTATCTGCTTCTGCATTCAGTCAGTTGGCTTATCACCTGTGGCGTAGCCTCTGCAGAGTCTACCACACACTCGTGAGACAATAAAAGCGAAAGGCAAATAATGTCTTAATGTTAATGCATACTAAGTTTTGACCTTGGGGGACCCACGGAAAGGAACTTGGTGACCGCCAGGGCTTCCAAGCCACACTTTGAGAACCAATAACCTAGCTGAACAGAAGTTTTTACAGGCCTGCTTTAAAATTCTCTTTTGAGAGCTGGGACCTAACGCCCAGCTCAGGCCTCTCCAGTTTCCAAAGTAGCACACCCACCCAGAAGCAGCTGCAGGAGTCACTCACCCTCACAGCCTTGCCCGTGAATACTGAGCCAGTGGTACTGCTTTTAAAGGCTCTGGTCTGGTTCAGTTCTAGAAGCCCTTTGTGGTACTGTAAGGCAATTCGGGCCGTCACTCCTGAGCCAGTAGGACTTCGGTCAACCTGTTTCAGAGTAAATGAAGGTGAGAGCGTTCACAGTTTCCAGTGCCATGCTGTCAGCTTTTGTGCCAGACGTTACAGTTTTAATACCTGCTCATCTGCAAACACGCAGATGTTGGTGGTTGGTTCCTCACTATAGGTGTCTTTTCCATCTGTCACTATAGTTCCATACAGAAAGGAGAGGTCTTCACTCTCAGGATGACTGATTTTAAACTGCAAATGACAAAGAAGATCATCATGTAATATAAATTGTCATGTAAGATTACTTAAAAATAAATATTTTGATTCAAATTTGTCTTTGCAAATGATATAGATGGGGTCCTCTGAGGCATAACTTTTCACTCTGTCATTTTTAAAATACTTTTGGGTCAAGGCAGTAAATGATGTCTTTATCTAGATGAATAAACATAGTTTCACTGGAAGTTGGGATTCTTATCATACTTTGAGTCCCGTCTAAGGAATTTGTCCTGCATATAGCCTCTGCTAAAGGAACAGTCCTATTTTATACACGCACACACTCTCCAAACACTCCCACTCTTTGAAGCACTGACCCCAGAATGGTTTCTCCACAGACTGGCCACAGCTGCTCAGACAGGACCAGCTAAAATGGTCCTGTGCTTCCTCTCATGAGCTTGAAGAGGATGAGGCAGAAGAACCAGACAGTGAACATCTAGAGCTGAAGTGAATTCCATGGCAGAGACGAGGACTTGGAAGAGGCTGGGAGGAGGCTGTGAGGGTGAGCGACACCCTTAGCTTCTTCTTTGTAAGTGTGTTACTTTGGAAACAGAAGAGGCCTGAGTTGGGTGTTAGGTAAGCCTCTTCTCTTCAGCTCTCAGAAGAGAATTTTGAGCAAGCCAAACTATAAGAATAGAGAAGCTAGTAGGTAAGAGAATGGTTGGAAGGAAAAAAAAAATCTGTAAAGGGTGAAGTCTGCTGGTGTTATAAAAAGCCACAGGTACACTCAGAGAGAAGCACGCACTGGATGCTAAATCCCTTCAGTGGTAAAGCAAGGTCAGGCCCAAGTGCACAATGCTTCCTACGGAGGTCTAGGTTAACTTTTCCTCAGCTTCTGTGATGTCTGGTAGCTCTCAAACTATTATCTTACTTCCACGTGCATCCTTACAATTAATACATTCTGCTACTACTTACCTGTCATCGGAAACAAGTGAATAGATTTGGGTTCTTAAAATCCAGAGTCCATCCAAAGCCAAGTTTAAGAGGTCTCCCTGCTGGATCTTTGTTCTCCATCCTCCTCAAGCCCCCATGCCCCACCCGCACCACAGCACCATTACCTCTCACTCTTCACATCTGCTTCCCCCACCAGACTGAGCTCCTGGAAGGCAGGTTTGTTTTCTCCTGGAGTCTCTAGCATCTAACATAGCACCGTGTGCAACTCACTAAATTCTAGGTAAATGTTTGTTAAAAGAAGGATTATACCTGAAACTCGTATTACACCATCTGTGAGCAAATTGGAATTTAAATAAACACTTTTTTAAAAAGAATAAATGAATAAAGATGAATGTGTACTAACTTTAGTCCCCACCAAAATGGCCTTTCCCTAAATCTGCCTCAGTGGTGTGAATGGTCAGCAGTTCACAAAGTCATTCTGCTGCCTGATTCAGCACCAATAGATAATACTATATATGGTCATCTAATACAAGATTTTCTTCTATTTTTCTCAGAATGCCTCCTCCCTCAAAGTCCACCCCTTCCCACCTATGTAAGAAGTTCACACTTTAATGACAAGTCCAAAATTGCTCCTTTTATTAAGAAAACTATGCCTTTTTCTCTTAATCTCATTAAAAATAAAGTGAAGTTATTTAATGCCAAATTTTAGCTCAAACTATTAGCTCTCTGCTTAGTGAACAGAAAATTGATATAAATTCAGAACCTCAGAAATTGCTACGATAAACTAATTCTAGCTATTGGTAGTTACAGCCCTAGATAAATGACAATTTAGAACAGAAATAAAGTATTTATTTTCATCTTGTTTAAGTTAAAAATTATGTTAAAGTTGCAGGTATGTTAAATAGGCCTATAGTAATTATTAGTACAAGTATATAGGCACTCTTTCACAAGTTATTTTTTACTTAGAATAGTGATGAAATTCTTATGTGCTAAAACATGCAAATACTGTATATGAGTTTTATTTACATGTCCCAATTTTCAGTGTAAAATGGCAAACTTGTGCTAGAAATGAAAGAATATTCTAGACATATTTATTATCCAAACTGATTTTATCGGAGTAGTTTTCCCAAGCCAAAACTAGACTTCCTTGAGTGGTCAGACCTAAGTTACCTAAGAAGGTATATAGGTATATAGGTATATAGGAAAAAAATTACTAATTAGGAATTAATGTTCTCTGTGAAATAAGAAAAGGTCTGAACAGATTTAATGAAATCTATTTTGTGAGCTATAATTGACATTCATTATCTGCAAGTCTTGGAGAATGACCACAAAGCATATGCATTTCAAATTAGTGAAATACTACTTGATACATCTTCTATATGTGTAAATAACCACAAATTATACTAGTATGTATATAATTAAAGTTAATAAGTTACTTATTGAACATTTATTGTAGGTAGGCACTATTCTAAGTCCTTCGTACCTATTGACTGACTTCATTCTTAGAACACCCTATGAAGCAGGTATTTTGCCATCCCCATCTCATGACAGGAAGGTTTTGGAACTCATTCAAGGTTGTGAAACCTAAAAGTGGCAACACTAGGACTCCTAGATAGTCTTGCTATAGAGCCCAAGATCCTAATCAATGCCTTATTTGTAGTCCTATTGATAATTTAAATATGTAGATGTTTAACTGCATAGACGTGTAGTTTACATTCCCTCCATGCCACAGGGGCAGGCACCTTGTGATGAAAGCAGTGCTTGTACTGACCTGAGCTTTGACTGCTTCCGTCACTGCACTCGCTGCATCCACAAGGTCCCTTGTCTTTGCAGAACAAACGTCAAGTCCCAACCTTTCAGCGCTAACAAATGCATAAAATGCCCCACCATATGCAATATCTACCGCCATCTTTCCATGACCGGGAACATCCACTAAGAGATCTAAAAAAGATGTGTTTGAGAATAAGTTTGTTATAGTATTCTGGCAGTACAATTCAGAGCATTTTTAATATGTGTATTTTGGTGGAGGGGTACTTTTTCCTATCATAGAAAGGAATGAAGCATTTTTAAAATGAGTACGCATCAATAATAATAGACATTTAGCTGAGTGATCTATTTTTAACTTAATGATACTCATCTAAATCTGAGAACATCTAATGCCATGTTTTTCTTAAATCATGTATACTTATTTTGTTAACTACTTTGAGGATCTTTGCTAGAAAACCTTATAGAGGCAGAGAGAGGGGAAATCCTGAGGCATCAACATGTGAAAACAAGGACAGAAAATATAATTCCCCTCTCATTCTACTATTAGGAATCGTTTAAAGATTTTATTTATTTGTCAGGGAGAGAGAGAGAGAGAACACAAGCACAGGGGGCGGAAGGCAGAGGAAGAAGCAGGCTACCTGCTGAGCAAGGAGCCTGATGGAGGACTCGATTCCAGGGATCTGGGATCATGACCTGAGCTGAAGCCAGACGCTCAACCTACTAAGCCACCCAGGTGTCCCTAATAGGAATAGTTTAATATAGGATTTTGGATCCTATTCACAAATTGGCTTCCTTTAGCTATAATGTCAAAACAAAATGAAAAAAAGATTTTTCTATGTAAGTTATATATATTAATTCATCTATATATTTTCATCTCATGAAGCAGGCAAATACTCAGAATAAAGCCATTATAGAATCACTGATGTTTACAGTATCTTTTGTGTTAGGGTTTGAGAGTATTCTAAGTCCCCAGCTTACCCAAAGTTTCACCAGAATGTCAGTTGTTTGAAATCCTAAATTTTTATTTCCAAAGGAATGGGGCTGGATAATATTTTGGGATATTCAAACTGTTTTACCCCTTTTTGCATTTTCCTCTTCTTCCTCCCCAATACAAGTTGTCTTGGTGATCAGGGAGAGTGTATAGTGTGTACAGGGAGAGTGTATAGTGGGGGAGAAAGCAGGGTTTTGTTTTTGTTTTTGTTTTTAAGATTTTATTTATTTGACAGACAGAGATCACAAGTAGGCAGAGAGGCAGGCAGAGAGAGAGGGGGAAACAGGCTCCCTGCTGAGCAGAGAGCCTGATGCGGGGCTTGATCCCAGGACCCTGAGATCATGACCTGAGCCGAAGGCAGAGGCTTTAACCCACTGAGCCACCCAGGCGCCCCGAGAAAGCAGGTTTTATGGAAACCTAAGATCTGGGGGGAAAGAGGTTTGTTGGCAAAGCAGTATCCTGAAGGGTCACGGTATTTCTCTTGGTCAGTAGAGAAATTTCCTCTGGACCGAGGAAAGACGTGGCAGGTCTGGAGTGCAGAGGACATATGCTGACTTCTCACAGCACTACGGGGAGGCTACAGGGTGTGACAGAGGTAGCAAAGAGGAGGGGAGGCAGGGACAGGGGCCACATGGCCAGGGGCAGATGATGCTTCACTGGTTGGCCGTGCAGGCTGGTGACCAAAAGGTCCTCTTCTTCAAGACCTTGGCTCTTTTAAGAAACATTTGCTACACATGTATCAGGAAAGGGGACGGCATGTAGACCGACGAGGCTAGGCAAATCAACAAGGCAGGATGGGGTCTCAAATTCAGAAACTCTGAAAAACAAAATACAGCTTGTATGCCTGAGTTTGCACACTGAGTCATACAAAGATACCAGTCAGTATGCTCTCAGTCCCAGGCTAGCCCCCAGAGCCCTTCTAACCCATGAGGTGTCAAAAGCAGAGCAAGTTTATAGTCAAAAAAGTAAAATATGCCTGTGGAACTTAAGAGCAACTATGAATGAAACATGTCTTTACCTTGATGCTAGTGTAACATAAAAATCAGCCTTAACAGAAGGAGAATGAGGAAGTAGATGGAAATGAGGGGCTGCTGGAAGCTGGAAAGCTAAGTGTGGCTTTGGCATCCTCATGTATAAAATGGAACTGCTAAAGGGGTGAAGAGAGAAACAAAATGTGATATATACAATGGAATATTATCCAGCCATAAAAATGAAGGCTGTTCTGTCCTGTGCTACAACATGGACAAACCTTGAGGCTATTATGCTAAGTGAATTAAGGCAGTCATAGAATTAACACTGCAAAATCTCCCATGAATTAGGTGTCTAAATTTTTCCAACTCTTAGGAACAGAGCCGAATAATAGTTGCAAGGCACAAGGTTGGAGAGGGGGAAACAGGGTGTTACTACCTGATACAGAGTTTTAGTCATGCGGTTGGAGGAAGTTATAGAGACATGCTGTTCAGCATTGTGCTTATAGTTAACAATGCTATACTGCATACCTAAAAATTTGTTAACAGGGTAGATCTCATGTTATGTGTGTTTTTTTCAACTACAAAAAAATTAAAGAGCTAAACAGGAAAAAAAAAAATGGAACTATTATTCCCGCCTGAAAGGACTGTTGTGTGAATTCCATGTGATAACGTGTGGGGAGTGCTTGGCACAAGCGAGCAATATGTTAATGTTAATGGTAAGGCCAAAAATTTAATTTCCAAGGGGAATAGGGTTCTTAAGAGGATATTTACACTTGTTAATCACCATATTCTTCTACCAATTTCATTTACTTAGTTACCCATTCAACAAATATTGACTACCTACTGTTCTAGCACTTGAACACAGTAACACAACGAAGTTTTCATTTTAGCAGTGCGGAATGGAAAATAACTCAGCAATCCTCTAAGGTGGGTACTGTTGTCATCTTCATTTTGCAGATGATGACCTTGAAGCGTGGAATCCCTTTTGCAAGGTCATCAAGATGGAGAGGGGTTAGAGCAGTAACCTTGAACACTGGTCAGTCCACCCTTTTACATTATTCAAAGTAGAGAATTTAGGATCTTTTTTAATGACTCAAAGTGACCATTACTGCCTACCAATTATCATATAGTCACACAGTGTTGCTCTCAGGAACTATGTGCTTACAGATTGGCTGCCCTGCCCCAGCCAGCCCTGAACTATCTGGCATTGGTGACCCTGCTGCCAGCTGTCATTTCCCTCGAACCTAGAGTGCTTCCAGTCTGCTGCTGGGGTTGCCTAACGAGAAATTGGGTAGCTAAACTATTTAAACTGCTGAGATTTTTGAGATGCAGTCCTAACCAAACTCCTGTCTATCTCAAGTGCCCTCCCTATCCAGATGTGACATCATTCTCTCCTAGAGGTCAAAGTGCCATCAGTTCCCCAGGGGAATTCTTCATCAAGGAATCCTTCAACCTGTGTGTTTCAGCTGTCTGAGGTTGCTCTAAGACTGACAAATGCCTGGGCTATTACTGCCTCATTCATAATTAGGCTAATCCAGAATCCAAATCCTCAAGAAAGATCAAGATCTAATAGCATGCCCCCAATGTTTATAGAAGCATTATCAATAAAAGCCAAATTATGGAAAGAACCCAAATGTCTATTAACTGATGAATGTATGCAGAAGATGTGGCATGTATATATGTATGTACCTACATGTATTTAATGGAATATTACTCAGCCATTGAAAGAATGAAATCTTGCTATTTGCAACAATGTGGATGGCTTGGCATAATAGAGTATTATGCTAAGTGAAATCAGAGGAAAATACCGTATGATTTCATTCATGTGGAACTGAAGAACAAAACAGATGAACCTAGAAAAAAGAACTTATGAGAAAAGAGAGGGGGGCGAATCATAAGAGACTCTTAATGATCGAGAACAAACAGGGTTGCTGGAGTGGAGGTGGGGGGGATAGACTAAATGGGTGATGGGTATTGAGGCACTTGTTATGATGAGCACTAGGTGGTAAACCTACAGTCCTGTCTCTCGAAATGTATTTTTTAAAAAATTTTAAGTACTTTGCATACTCTCAGTAAATCCTCACCAAAAACTCAATGAGATAACAAGTGAAAAAATATAGGCACAGAGAGGTTAGTAATTTGATTAAGGTTTCATAGCTTTAAGGAGTTATCAGGATTTGGACTCAGACAACAGCTGTTTTTGTTTTTCAAGAATAAAATCAGCAACATCTGTATCTTCCCAGTTTATAAACTGCTTAGTTCATTCATTCTTATTTAATTATTTCCCAAAGAAATGGAGAAGGAACTTTTACAGGTGAGGAAAACCAGACAGGGTTTTAGTAACTTGTCAGGGGGTAATGTCTAGTAAGTGTCTTCTGGCACTTTGGCTGTTCTTTGCTTTTGCCTTGACCCTATCTGACTTAACCCAACTGTGCAATCTCTAGGAATGCCTGACAGTGAGGAATGAGGTGCTGAGTAAGCGAAACACGGAATTCTGTTCTCAAGACCCAGACGAAATAATCCGCGGCATACACGGAACAAATCTGCAAGGCTAAGATGCTGACACACATTTGCATTGAGTTATCTTTTTATTAACTGCAAAGCTTTGTGGGTGGGTTAATTGCACTGCGTGAGTTTCAGGCCAGAGAGACAGTGTAGTTAGTTGCGTACCAGAGCTGGGAGGATCTCGCCCTTTACCTGTGGCCAGCGCGAAGGCCGGGACGCTGTGGAAGCGCACCCGGCCGCGGCTGCGGCCGCCCTCGCATTCCACGAAGGCGGCCACCAGCCCGCACGGGCAGTGGATGTTGACACGGGCCTCGCGGACGCCGGCCGGGGGTGCGGGTACCAGCCCGAAGTCGAGGGCGAAGCGGCCCAGCGCCAGCACTGCGTGGCCGCACATGGAGCTGTAGCCTTCGTTGTGCAGGAACAGGACGCCCAGGTGCGCCTCCGGCAACTCGCTGGGCACCAACACAGCTCCGTACATGTCCCGGTGCCCCCGGGGCTCGAACATGAGCCGTCGCCGCAGATGGTCAAGGTGCTGGCGCATGTAGCGCCGCTTGGCCAGCAGCGTGGGGCCAGCCACTTCCGGACACCCCGCCAGCACGATGCGCAGGGGCTCGCCGCCCGTGTGCATGTCCACCACCGACAGCGCCGGAGTCCCCGGGTCGTGCGGGGGCAGCCGCGGCACCGCCAGCGCCTTCTCCATCGCCGGAGTCCCGGGACGCGACGACTTCCCCGCAGTGCGAACCTGGAGCCCACGGTCCAACCGCCTACTCCGCGGGAGAGCGTCCCTCCGAGCGGGGCGTCGGAGCAGAGACCGGAAGGGCGAGGGGGCGGGGCTTCGGGGTGGTCGCCCGGGTTACCAGGAGGCGGAGCCGCCGAGGCTGCGGTGGGCCGGATGTCCGGTCGCTGCTGCCGTGGCGGCTGATCCCGGAGCTCCTTCGGGAAGACCTGCAAGCGGCCAATGGGTGAGTGGTCCCCGAAGGGTCGGGAAGCGTTTGTCTTAGTCCCTGCCTCTTCCCCACGCTGGCGGCTTTGGGCTCTTCCCCGGCGGGCGGCCTGCGGATAGCGGCGCATCCTTGCCCCTTGCTGGCGTAGCCTCGCCCGGTCCCTGGACTCGCCCCGGGGGTCGGGGTGGTCTCGGCCCCTCTCGGGCTGCGGAGGAGGCACGCCGGAGAGGGGAACGGGCTGTGTGTGCCAGGGCAAAAGGCCAGGCCTTGGTCGTGTGCGAGAGGTCGCTTCGGTCCCTTTCCGTCCCTTTGTTTAGCATTAGTGAGGGTCGACTTCAAAATTTAAAGCGCGGGCGTCAGTAAGGCCGACAGCCAGTAAGGGAAGAGGAAGCTCTTCGCTGCTGAAGTCGCCCGCTTGAGCATCAGGCGTTAAGTTTATAGGGCGCTTCACAAAGGGACAAGACCGTTGGGGGGGGAAAAAGTCTTAATATTTTAGCCACCCCCCAGTGAAGGGAAACGGGAGGGGACATCGAACGGACACCGGGAGCCGTGGTTTTGGTTGGTCCATGATGAGCTGTTTTCAGTTTATCATGGTGGTTTTCGGGCCTTGGGTTTTGAGAATTTCAGGTTATTCACATTCAGACGTATTTACTAAACACCTACTAGATGCAAAACACATGTGGAAGAAGCCTCCAGTTCTTTAACTTCTGTCTTCTCAAAAACTCTGAAACCGTTCATTTTTGTCTGTTAGTAGTTTAGGGCGTAGTGATTACAATTGATTAAGAATTAAATGCCAAATAAGGTGAAGAAGCCCATGGATTTAAAAAAATCAGGAATTTGGCAAAAGTGAAAATATTAAACTTGAAACATTTTAGTTTGTGCAATTTCTATTGTTTCTCAGCAGCACAAGGAGAAAGAAATCAAAAGTCCACTTGAATTTGAAAGGAGAAAGGGCGTTGTGGACCAAGCAGTCTCTGTTATGAATTCATGAAGAATTTGGGGAATTATTCATAGTGAACGGAAGGAAAAATTCTTCTCTATCTTCAGGATCTTCCAGCTGGACTAAAAATTAAGTTTACATGAGACAGATTAACAGGAAAAAAAGTTTTATGTGTTCATGGAGGCCTAGTTATGAAACTTGAGACCTAAAGAAATGACCAAGGCAGGCAGTTCTTTATACATTATCAACAAAGAGGCAGTAACTTTGTGAGGAATTTACTGGAAAAGGAAAACAGGTGTTTGGGCTAAGGTAGTAGATTAGCAAAAAAGTAACAAGGTTTATTTCTGCAGCTTTTTTGACTTTAAAGTCATTATCACTGTTAATAAGGATATCTTTTTACTGCTTTCAGGGAGGCAGGAGAGGTGTGAATGTCCTTGCCCCTGTTGTTTCTTAAGTAACTTTTATTTAAAATAATTAGTATTCCAAAGTGGCTCATTTTGGGAGCCTGCCCTTGGTCTCTACAATAGTCATAAAATGCACAATTTTCCAAATTAATTCACATTTGACCACAGTTGTTTCAGATTTATTCTCCTCTAAGCTGTAGGTTTCCTGAGGGCAGGGACTCTTGTTATGTTGCTCTGTGGCTCTTTAAGTTCCTAGCCAGGGAATCTGATACTTAATGCACGTTTATTGAATAAATGAATCAGTGAAGGAAGGAAATCAGATGTCTCTGAAAAAAAAAAACAACAACACAACATGTTTAATAACTCCTTGTTTATGAGGCCAAAGACAATCTGTAGGCCCTGAGGTATTTTTTTGCGAAGAAAAGCTGCTTTTTATTTTGTCCAAGCCTTGAGAGCAGGGGGTTGATTCTAAGGTAGATATCAGTATCCCAGATACTGATCAGAGGCCCAGTGACAACCTTGATGAAATTTTCACCTGTCCTCAACAAACATGACAAAAGTTAGGACAATGTTGTAAGCTTTTTCTTAAGGTGAATTTATTTACTTTAAAGTCCTGGCCTCGGAACCCTCCTACACTGTTGGTGGGAATGCAAGCTGGTGCAACCGCTCTGGAAAACAGCGTGGAGGTTCCTCAAAAAGTTGAAAATAGAACTACCCTATGACCCAGCAATTGCACTACTGGGTATTTACCCTAAAGATACAAACGTAGTGATCCGAAGGGGCACGTGCACCCGAATGTTTATAGCAGCAATGTCTACA
>PISX010035704.1:0-12650 GCA_004024625.1 Mellivora capensis | reverse complement strand
GTACATTCATACAGCCTCTACTACACATCGGGGTCTGTGCATAGCACTGGGAATGTTAAAACAAAGTTATAGCTCTTTAAGGAAGAGCCTAATGGTAAAACAGATGTGGAAGTGTTACAATATGCTCTGATAATTGCTCTGTAATGGCAGTGTGTCTGAAATACCATGAGAGCCTACCGAAGAAAAGCATCAATCAGCTCGAGGTCAGGAAAGGATTTACCGAAGAGGAACCACTGGCAATGAGACTTAAATGAGAAGGGTTACTCCTGCTGAAAGGAGGCATTTCACATACAGAAAATTGCACAGAAGACCTTGGATTTGAGTGAGTATAGCATGTTTGGGAAAATTACAATTCAAGTAGAGTATTGTTGGAGTGCACACTGTGAGGAGGACGTACTAAATAGGGTAAAGCCATAGCCTAACAGAAGGTGGATATGAATAAGTTTAAATTTTATTTTATAGGTTATGGAGTCCAAGGATTTTTAACAGCAAAGTGAAATGATTAGTTACAGGTTAAAAAAAGTATCTGGCAGTGCAAAGTATGAATGGGAGGGTTCTAACCCTAGAGAAATGAGTATTAGTAAAAACAGATCAAGTAAGAAATAACAGGAGCCTAAATTAGGTCAGTGGCAGTAGGACACAAAAGAATAATGAAAATAATTTAGATAGTAAGGTGGTAAGATTACGAGAGACTTAGTGATTGCCTGAATAGCAGAGGAAAAAAAAAAAAAAGCCGGGGGTGGGAACCTTTGCTTTGTAGGTTGGGTAATTTGTTTGGGTAATTGAAAAATGTTCATCAGTTTGGGAAAAATTAAAGGAGGAAGACTTTTAGGAGTGAAATGATGAGTGTAGATCTTTACTATGATGAATTGATTGTTTGAGATATCCAGGGAATATTTTTGGTAGGCTGAGAAACATTTAGAAGTGGCCAAAGCAGAGTATCCTGTAAAGGAGACTGAAAAGCATCCAGAGGTGCAGGAGAGAGTGATGATAAAAAAGGAGAGGTTAGAGGGGTCATAATCAGTGGCAATAAATGCAATAAAAAAAAGAAATGAAAGCACTTAGAATCTGAAAACTTTGGGAAATGCCCAACTGTTATAAGTTGAAGACCACGTGAAGATGAGGACTAGATGAAGATGAGGAGAGGGATAGTGAGTACAGTCCCTTCCTTTGAGGTTTGATTGTAAAAGGAAAGAGTGAGGGCAATTGGAAGGAATAAATCCAAAGCCAAGGAAACATTGTTTTCTTGTTTGTTTAAGAGATGGGAGAGATCTGAGTTGTTTAAATGCTGAGAGGGATGGACAGCAGAAAGAGAAATGAAAAACAGAGAAGAGGGGATAATTGAAGATACAATACCCCAGAAGAGAGAAGAGTTAAACCCAAGTGTAAGAGTTAACTTTGGATGGGAAGAAGGATTTTCTTTTCTTTTCTTTTCTTTTTTTTTTTTAAGTGAAGAAGGAAGATAGTAAGGATATGTCCAGGTACGTATATATTTGGGAAGGGTGTGGTGGGAAGAGGTAGTAGATGATAAGAATGAGGTAGTTTACGGGGTGCTTGAGTGGCTCAGTCATTAAGCAGCTGCCTTTAGCTCAGGTCGTGATCCTGGAATCCCTGGATGGCTCAGGAGTCATTTGGGCTCCCTGCTCAGTAGGGAGTCTGCTTCTCCCGTTGTTCCTCCGCCAGTTCGTGTTCTCTCTCTCTCTCTCTCTCAAATAAATAAAAATCTATAAAAAAGGATGAGATAGTTTATGTCTGAAAGCTTTCATTTTTTTCCTGTGAAATAGAAAGTAAAATAAATTGAAAGAGAAAGATTCAAAGTTGTGGGTTTAAAGAGTGAAAAGTTTGAAAAGCCAGGATAAATGAAGGGTATAATTGAAACTGAGATTTATAATTAATATGGGTCTGTAAGGTATGATTGGATTGATCCATATTTGAAGGTTAGTCTAATTGGTATTATAGAATGGGTAAGGGAAAAAAAGCTACCAAAAGATGATAAGTGATATCCTAAGCTAGATATCTAAGCTAAAAAGGGAAAAGAGTTTTATTCTACAGCAACATTATTGAGAGCATAGTTATATCTACTTAATGTCTTTTCATGTAAAACTTAAATGTATTAAAATATGGTTTTGCACCTTTAATTTGCCCTACTGTTTCAGACCTACCATAGTGGACATCTTTTTATATATAACCAAAAGCCCTCTCCTGACACAGGATGAAGAAGGAGCAGAGCCTGACAGTTTTCTATACTCATTCTTGTTAACTTCTAGGTGTTTTAAGGAAAAGCAGATATACTTAGACGAGGAAAAAGCCCATTCTGATATAGTGTGTGTGATAAGGGTTCAAAACAGAGCCAGGATCTGCACCTAAGCCAGACATAAATGGTGCTCAAAGCTAAAATTAGGCCAGGAGTAGGCATGGCACCAAGACTGTAATTCAAAGCCACTGTGAAATAGAGACCAGAGCTTGAGTTCAGTGATTAACTAGGACCAATGACAAGGCTGAATCAGACACTTGATCTGGGTAACAATAATTCCAGTTCTGTATTATTTAGAATCGGTTTGTCAATATCCACAAATAACTTTCCAGAATTTTGATTGGGATCACACTGAATTTATAGATCAAGTTGGGAAAAACTGACATCTTGATAATATTGAGTTTTCCTATCTGTGAACATGGACTATTTCTCCACTTATTTAGTTCTTTTTTATTTACTTCAGAGTTTTGTAGTTTTCCTTATATAGATCTTGTACATATCTTGTTATATGTATACCTAAATATTTCATTTTGGGGCTGTCAATGTAAATAGTATTATGTTTTTAATTTCAAATTCACTTATTCATTGCTGGTATATAAGAAAGCAATTGACTTTTATATATGAACCTTGTATATTGCAACCTTGCCATAATTGGTTATTAGTTCCAGGTTTTTCTTTTTTTTTTTCCCCAATCTTTTGGATTTTCTACATAGATGATATTGTCATCTATGAACAAAGACAGTTTTATTTCTTCCTTCCCAATCTGTATACCTTTTATTTCCTTTTCTTGTCTTATTGCATTAACTAGAATTTCTAGTACAATGTTGAAAAGGAGTGGTGAGATAGGCTATCTTTGCCTTATTCCTGATCTTAGTGGGAAACCTCAAATTTCTCAGCACTAAGTATGGTGTTAGCTGTAGACTTCTATAGATTTTTTTTTTTTTTAAATCAAGTTGAGTACATTCCCTCTATTCCTAGTTTACAGAGTTTATTTTTTTTTTTTTAAGCATGAATGGGTGTTGGATTTTGTCAAATAGTTTTTCTGCATCTACTAATATGTTTGTCTTTTCAGTCTGTTGGTGTTCTGGATTAAATTAATGGATTTTTCAATGTTAAACCAGTCTTGCATACTTGAGATGAATTCCATTTTGTTGTAGTAATAAGCCTACCAAACCATTCTTCGTTTCTGTTAGTGTTTCTAGTGTCTAGCATTCCTTTTTGTTTGTTTCTTAGGATTACCATCTCTTACTTGTATTGCCAGTATTTTCTTGCATGCTACTTGATCCATTACAATCCTTAGCATATTAATTATAGATGTTTTAAAATTCTAGTCCGGTAATTCCAACATCTCTGCCATGTCTCCATGACATGTGAATTCATGGCAGACACTCACTCTGTCTCTTTAAATTGTGTGGGGGTTTTTGCTCTTTATTTTGGCTAATATAATAGAGAGCCTGGGTTCACCCTAACTTTCTTTTAACTTAAATTCAATCAGCCTACATATAGCACATCATTATTTTCAGATGTAGTATTCAACAATTCATCAGTTGTTGATGGTCTCATCACATCATGTGCCCTCCTTAATCACCCTAAGTTTTGATAATATATTAGCAGCTCTCTTTAGAATGTGGAAATATTTAGCTTAAATTTTTTTTTAAATCTTGGGCCCCAGTTACCAATTTCATGTTAATAGGACAAGTCTCACTCAATATCCAATTACACTTTCTTCCTACAGTCTTAATATTGTCAAAAACTAGTCACAGCAGCAACGAATCATTAAAGATTTTTGACATTATCTGAATAATGCTTTAGAAAGTTTTGTCTTGTAGTAATGTTGAGAGGAAACCTTAGAAATGGAGTCCACATATGAAACCATTGCATAAGCATGGGTAAGAGGTTATGAATATGCGTTTTGTGGGTAAAATTGATATTGTTGGAGAGAAAGTAAACAGTAACTGCAAAGTTTGGAGTCCTAGTAATGGGAGAATAGAAGTATTCTGGGGCAGAAGGGGAAACCCCAGAACTATGTTTACAGGGGCAGATGATGAGTAACATGAATATCCATTAAATCACAACATTACAATGACAGTAAAAATCTAAAACCAATTTGCTTTTAAAGGCTGTGATCAGACAGATGGGAAAGTTATTAAAGGGTCATATTTAAAAATGAAGAGCTTAATCGTGATGGTAGCTTCAGTTTTATAAAAATTTTGTTGGATAACTGATGTTTCCTTGAATGAAGAGCACCAATAATCTGAAAATATTTTCAACTAAAATACTTACCTTACACTACTGCCTTTAGAACAAATGACTTCAGATATAGTTCCCCCTCCCCACTCCCATTCCTTTATTACTTATTTATTTATTTATTTTTTGTTTATTCTTTTATTATTATGTTCAATTAGCCAGCATATAGTACATCATTAGTTTTTGATGCAGTGTTCAACTATTCATTAATTGCATATAACACACAGTGCTCATCACCACATGTACCCACTCCCACTCCAATTGGATTGTCAAACCATGGGGACACAATAGTCTTGTAACCTTGTAACCTGATAGTGGTGAAATGTGTCTTGTTAGTAGAATGTAAGTATTTTAGAATTAGGAAAACTGGAGATTTTAGAGGATTTTGATCTCTATAATAACAAAGGAGTTTTACTTTCTGTTATTCAGTTTTATACGATTTTCAAGTTTAAGGTTTTTAAAATTTGTTTTGTTTTGTTACAATAATTAAGGGCTGGACGCTGCCTAAAAAACATTGTGCTAACTAGGCAACTAATACCTATGTATCTATTGGAAATGTTGAACCATCCATTACTGAAAGATGAAAGAAAAGGTATTTGATGTTATCTAATATATAAAAGTATACTTGCTTCTCTTAATAAGTGAAGTATCTGTAAAGGGAAGCTAATCATCTCTACACACCTTCCCTGACCACTTACTTCACCGAAGTTATCAATATTAGCAGCCTTATCTGTATTTTTTCAAAATTTTTCTCTCAGCAAGTGTATTTATAAACATATCATACATTTGTACTGGTTTTGTTTTTTACCAATATAAAATTGTATTATATATATTACTTTGCAAAAAAAATTTCCTAAAAATGGACATTCCTTCAAGTCTGCAATTTTTCTATGCATATATCTACATGCTTTTTTATGATTTTATAGAAATAGGATCTATCATACATGCTGAGTTTCTTTTAGGACACTCTTCCCTTCTTTTTCTTTTTTTTTAAATGATTTTATTTATTTGACAGAGATTACAAGTAGGCAAGAGAGGCAGGCAGGGAGAGAGAGAGGAGGAAGCAGGCTCTCCGCAGAGCAGAGAGCCCGATGTGGGGCTCGATCCCAGGACCCTGGGATCATGACCTGAGCCAAAAGCAGAGGCTTTAACCCACTGAGCCACCCTCTTTCTTCCATTTTCTTTCTGCCTTCTTATCCCTCTTTTTCCTCCTTTCTCCCACTTCCACAGCCCTGGTGTAATTGTGTTTTCTTATCAGTTTTTCCCTTTGCACTTAACCTCTGGATCATACATATGCATACATATACACATTTCCATATATATTTTTAAAGATTTTATTTGACAGAGAGAGATGCAGTGAGAGAGGGAACACAAGCAGGGGAAGTGGGAGAGGGAGAAGCAGGCTTCCTGCCAAGCAGGCAGCCTGATGGGGGGCTTGATCCTAGGATTCTGGGATCACTACCGGAGCTGAAGGCAGATGCTTAATGACTGAGCCACGCACGCATCCCAATTTCCATAATTTTATTCATATATTTTACCCGTTTAAAAATTCTACTTATCCCTGCTGGTCAATTTGTAGAACACGTTGTATATTCTAGATATAAATTACATAGGGGAACAAAAGGAAAAATAAAATAAAATGAAAACAGAAGGAGGCAAACCATAAGAGACTCCCAACTGAAGGAAACAAACTGAGGGTTGCTGGAGGGGAGGTGGTTGGGGAGATGGGGTAACTGGGTGATGGGCATTAAGGAGGCTACAGGATGTGATGAGCACTAGGTGTTATATGCAACTGATGAATCACTAAATTCTACCCCTGAAATACAGTTTATGTCATCTAAATTGAATTTAAATAAAAAATTTTAAAAACTGCATTGGTATTTGAAAAACAGTATGTTTTCAAATACCAATGCAGTTTTTAAAATTTATTTGAAAACATATTGTTTAATATTTGGAAATATTTTTATTTGAAAACATTGTTTTTCAACTAAATTACTTTCTGTGACAAAATAACATGTAAAGTTGTTTTATTGTTTTTGTTCATACCTTTTTTTAAAAAAAGATTTATTTATTTTAGAAAGAGAGAGAGCGAGCAGAGGGAAGAGGCAGGGGGGAGGTCAAGAGAAGCTCAAACAGATTCCACGCTGAGTGCAGATCCTGATGGTGGGCTTGATCAAGACCCTGAGATCATGACCTGAACTAAAACCAAGAATTGGAGGCTTAACTGGCTGTACCACCCAGGCGCTTCTGTTGTCTGTACTTTTGTTGTGTTATTGTTAGGAAAGTCAGTTTGGTCCTTTCTTTTTTTTCTTCTTCTTTACGTAGTATCTGAGGTTTCTGGATTGATTAAGAAGACATCCCACCGCTCTAGGTTGTATTCTGCATACAGCTAAAGTTATATCCTGAATTTTCTTTTATGTTTTTATTGTTCTTTTTTACACTGCAGCTTTATCCATCTGGAATTTATTTTTAATGTGGTGGGAAAGAGTCCAACTTTCTTTTCTTCCAGATGGAAAGCTAGTTGTGCTAGCACCATATGTTAAAATGCCATTCTTTTCCCAACAAATTGAAATATTTCTTGTGTCATATATTACATTAACAAATATTCGGGCCTGTTTCTAGAATCTAGTTCTCTATTCTTTCTGGGGATGTAGTTTTCAATTTCCATGTCAATACCATATTGATTTCATTACAGCAGTTTCAGACCATGTCGTTACCTGGTAACAAAACTCCCCCTCTACCACATTCTTATTTTTCAGTTTTCTTATTTGTTTCTTCTATCAAATGAGCTTGAAGATTATTTTATACAATCTCCCCCATCGCCAGTTTAGAATTTTAGTTAAAATGGAATGTATATATTAACTTGAAAAAACTGACATCTTAACGAGAAGAAATCTTCCCTCTGCCAGAAAAACTGATCAACCCATCTAAATGTTAAACTGCTTGCATATTATCTGACTTAGGCACATTTATAATTATGCTAAATAGAACCACAGAACTTATCTGTGAACTAAAGCCACCTACTGAAGAAATAGTTAACTTCCTTAATATTTTATATTACACTTCAGTTGGCTCTATGTTGCCTTTCATTTGTAGTACAAACAACATAGATTATCATTGGCACTCTTGTGTTTTCATCACCCTACCAGAGTCTAGGTTAGATTTTTCAAACACGGATTCCCACTCTGGCTACCTCCCTGAGATGTAAGGCTCTTGCTGCTCTGGCTGGAGTATCTGTAAATTCAAATAGCATTTTGCATCATTGTAGGGTCCACCTGGTCCTGATATTCTCTGGCCTAGGCAAAATTCATTTTATTCTCTTGGACTCTAATTAAATTTCGTGATTTTTTTCTAAAATTAGTTATTCTCCTTTGGTATTGAACTGGGAGGTCCTTAAGTGTACATTGTCTTTGTATTCATTATATGATTACAGTGAGTTGGCTCTTGTTTTTTTTTTTAAATGTCATTGATGATTGGATTGCTTAGCTTTGTAATAATTTCATCCCATAATGAGCTAGATAGTTGTACATTAAAGTTCCTTACATGGTTGCCTGAATTAAGGCTGTGTTGATTTAAACTGAACTCTCCTCTAGTAGCATTAACTCATTTCCTGGAAAAGTTTGTCTTTTAATTAACTGAGTGTTTTTATTTTATTATTTTTTAAATAGGAAATTAATAGTTATATAACTGCCCAAGTTGTTCTGTCTTATTTTGTTTCGCCTTGGTTGTGTTAACTTTTGTGCTATATTGAAGCAACTACCCTTTAGGTTAGGCTTCTGATCAAAGTATTTTCCCAACTCTGTTCTTATTCATCAGCAGCAGGGCTTGCGCTATCCATATACAATCTGTGCAGCTGCATGGGACCCTGCCCTCAGAAGGGGGCTGTCCTTGCTTTAACATCCTGCTTTCAATGTCTAGACTTTCTTTCAATTTGGTCTTTGAACTTAATAATTTTGTCTCCGAACTTAACATTTTTAAGCAAGTTCCAGTGGGACAATGGAGCACGAGTGCAAGCAGAGAAGGTAAGGGCATTATCCACGTCCACTGCTCCTTGCCACTATACTCATACATTGTATTTGCAATGCCCCAGGAGCACAGAGTTCTGGTGGACTTAGGATGCCTGGGAGCTCAGCAAAACTCAAAGGTAAAGTACAAGGTAAACATATTCCATCTACAACTAAGTGAGCAAGGGCCCTTTCTTTTGACCTAGAACTTGCTTCAAATGCAGAAAGAAAGCAATAGCATTCTAAGAAACATGAATGACGAAGCAGCTCTATCATAACCTTGGTTAATTCTGTTATTCCCCTCTATTAACCACCTAATTATGCTTAAAAGGATGACATGAGAGGAAAGAGGATAGGAAAATTCATAGTTCCCTTTCCTTTTAGTTCTTTGTTCATTGGGAAGTGAAGGTGGGGAGTATTGGTAAAATGTGCAGGGACCAAGAAGTAAAATGAATAATAAATGGTTTAGGTAGTTTTGTGCAGCATTTTCACTACTGTGGTAAGAATGAAACAGCTGTGCATGTACAAGCTATGAAGTATTAGTTGTGTACTTTTGTGAATTAATTATGTATCTTTGAATTTAAAACTGGCATGTACGATATAAAGATGAATGGTAATATTAATGCTCCTAATTAAAAATTTGTATTTATTTTTTGCCTAGAGCAACATTAACAGAAAGTACAAAACACTGGCAAGTTGAGAGAGACCACAGAAGAAAAAAGGCTCTATATTTTAGAACCTTATTTACTTTTGAAGATTTTCTTTATTTGACAGAGATCACAAGCAGGCAGAGAAGCAGGCAGAGAGAGAGGAGGAAGCAGGCTCCCTGCCGAGCAGAGAGCCTATATTTTAGAACCTGTAATGTTACTTTTCCCCTAACTTTTGCACATTGGGCTTCACATTTTCACTTTTGCGTGGGACCCTGCAAATTATGCAATTGGTCTTGTTTATGGGTTTTGTGCTTAGGTTTCTTTTAATGTGCCTTTAGCAAATCTCTTTTGGAAGGAGGCAATTTTTAAATAATGAAGGTTCTGAAGTATATATTCACAGCAGATCATTTCCCCACATAGAATGTACTTATATAAATGTAGCATTTTTCCAAGGATATAATAGAAGCTAACATGTTAAATTGTATGTTGAAAAAAGTATTTCTACATTTTTCAAACTGCTTTTAATTTGGGCAATACTTTTTTCTTTAGGAGAAAACTAATAATCGATTAGAGATTACTTTCTCAGATTATTCTTTCATAGAATAGCACTCAACCATGTGCTATTGTCCTTTTAAAAACATTCTCATCAGTGATCAATTTTGATTAATCATTTTGCTTACTATGATTATGTATAGTACAACTTTACTATACAAAATCAATGTCTTTCTGGAAACCTATGCTGATAGAGTATGGGCCTAAATGCATTCAGAAAGTTATTCAGGTTTAGTTCAGACAAGAAAAAAAAAAGCAATATTAAATTGCAAGAAATTATCTAGAGATAATTGGCAAAAGTACGCTTGAATTCCACTGATTTTAGTGAAGCTCTGTATTTGCAGCTGATTTCTTGTTTCTTTTCTCCACGACACCCTGCCCATGTGTTTGAATTCTTTCTTTTTTAAAGAATTTTATTTATTTATTTGACAGAGAAAGACACAGCGAGAGAGGGAACACAAGCAGGGTGAGTGGGAGAGGGAGAAATAGGCTTCCTGCTGAGCAGGGAGCCTGATGCCAGGCTCCATTCCAGGACCCTGGCATCATGACCTAAGCCAAAGGCAGACACTTAAACAACTGAGCCACCCAGGTACCCCCATGTGTTTGAATTCTTAAATCAAATTCCTGAATTCTCTTCTAATGAACAAAAATCTCTGAATCTTGTTTTCTTTGCCCTGGTAGTAACTAACCATAAGCTAGATGGCAGAATGACACTATCTTTCATACAATGAATTACTGAGGTTCCCCTAAACTAGCATATAATATACAGTAATATAATATAGGAAAAAATCCCTATCATTTGATATATTGTGATGAATCATACTCTAAGGAACATGTCCATGCTTTAAAGTCCAAACACACATTACTTCAAAGAGAGGATATTATACCTGTGAAAAGATTGTATCCTTGACCATTGATCAATATTTGATATCTTTTTTACAAAAATTGTAATTCAGCAATGAATATATTGAACATTAACTTTCTGGGGCTTCAAAGTAACTTTAATTTCTGGTAGATGTTTTATTTGAACAAAATCCTGGAAAAAGTTAAATACCATTTGAATCCTAGAATAAGAGGGCTGTAAGGATTAGGAACATTCACAACTTCTAAAATGCAGTTAGGTGTATTTAGTCACAGAGAAGGGAAAAGTTGTTTTGAACCTCAGCATTGAGATGGGAAAATTAAAGCCCAAACCAGGTGTGGGATGGGATTCAAAATGCTGAAAAAAGTGAGCAGATTGCTAGAGTCAAAAAGTGAAAATCTGTGGGACCTCAGGGGATCAGAAGTCTGCGGGACTCAGCCAAAAGAACAGGCATTGGAGATGGTGTTGTTCCCCATCTATTACCTTTCCTGATCTCTACAACAGCTTTTAGTGGTGTATCGATAGGAAAATGATCCTTTCTGTACTGCAGATGCTGTTTTGACAGTGTAAATGTGAAGTCTTTTAATACAATTTTTATATTTGTTCCATCAACCCTTGAAGAAATATTTTAACATAAAACAATGGTGGGGAGGAGTAAGAACTAACAGTAATTCTTAAAGATAAATCTCAATTAGAACATTCAAAAAACAATAAGGAATAACATGCCAAAGCAAATAAATGATGTGTAAGATTATTTTGTTTCACCTCCATATGTAAAGTACCTTATGATAAAAAAGAGGACTAAAATGAAAAATTCTTGTTTGATGTGAGTTTTATATTGGGAGGGACTCTGAAGGCAATTTCATCTAATCACCAATATAGTAGAAGAAAATCCCATAAACACTGCACTGTAGTTGAATCAGAAGAGGACAAGACACCTGTTTGCTTTGTGCATTTTGTCAATGAACAAGCACATCGGGATTAGCACAACTAGCAAAAATAAGGTAAGCGGAGATGTTGCCTTCATTTATACAAACATAGCCTTATTTATGATGAAAACTAAGTAGCAAACGATCATGCAGTTTGAATACTATATTCATCATGTAACTACTAGTAAGTAACTGCCCTTCAAAACTGAACACAAGGTCTTTAAAGACCAAGAGTACCCCCAAGAATAAATATATTCCTAAACTTTTGAAAATAATAAAGAATTATTATGACTGATTATAAAACATCCCCCTTGATGTCCCTGTCAGAATCAGACTGAATTGTCCTGCTCAGGGTAGTATTTCTTATTTCATAATAATTTAGCAAAGTATGATTTGCTTGCGAGGAGTCTTGTCATTAGCTGATGAATTTAAGAAGACCAGATTAGAAGAAACTTATGGTCAATGATGTAAAAAAAACTATTTTTAAAGTTACTCAAATATAACATATTTTTAGAGTTTCTTTTTCTAACTTACCTCTCAAATCATGTTGAGATTTAATGGTCTGTTGTAGCCCTTTTATCATATTATGAAGAGTAGCACATTCTAAAATATGAAAGAAATTTGAAAATTGATTTTAGAACTATTGTCAATTAAGTATTTTAAGCCTTTCAACTTTGAGACAATTATGAGATCTTTAATTTTTTTTTTTATTTTTCAGCGTAACAGAATTCATAGTTTTACACCACACCCAGTGCTCCATGCAATGCGTGCCCTCCACAATACCCACCACCAGGCTCCCCCAACCTCCCACCCCCCGCCCCTTCAAAACCCTCAGGTTGTTTTTCAGAGTCCATAGTCTCTCATGGTTCATCTCAATTTCCCTCAACTCCCTTCTCCTCTCCATCTCCCCATGTCCTCCGTGTAATTTGTTATGCTCCGCAAATAAGTGAAACCATATGATAATTGACTCTCTCTGCTTGACTTATTTCACTCAGCATAATCTCTTCCAGTCCCATCCATGTTGCTACAAAAGTTGGGTATTCATCCTTTCTGATGGAGGCATAATATTCCATAGTGTATAAGGACCACATCTTCCTTATCCATTCGTCTGTTGAAGGGCATCTTGGTTCTTTCCACAGTTTGGTGACCGTG
>PISX010035703.1:0-12663 GCA_004024625.1 Mellivora capensis | reverse complement strand
CCATCAGAAAGGATGAATACCAGACTTTTGTAGCAACATGGACGGGACTGGAAGAGATTATGCTGAGTGAAATAAGTCAAGCAGAGAGAGTCAATTATCATATGGTTTCACTTATTTGTGGAGCATAACAAATAACACGGAGGACATGGGGAGATGGAGAGGAGAAGGGAGTTGAGGGAAACTGGGGGGGAGATGAACCGTGAGAGACTATGGACTCTGAAAAACAACCTGAGGGTTTTGAAGGGGCGGGGGGTGGGAGGTTGGGGGAGCCAGGTGGTGGGTATTGTGGAGGGCACGCATTGCATGGAGCACTGGGTGTGGTGTAAAACTATGAACTCTGTAACGCTGAAAAGAAAAAAAAAAAAACAACTAATGCAAAAATTGCAAATAATTCTGAGAGTATTAAAGCATTTGGAGAAATAAGTCAACAAATAATCATAATTATTCTTTATTCAAGCGCTTTCAAATCCTAGCAGCTCATACATTCCGATAAATATCCATCAGGAAACTCACATTTATCTTAGATGATAACTACCTTTATGAGTACTAGAAAAATATAATTTATTTTAAAATTATTTTGTTTCATAATTTTATTTTAAAATAATTGAATTGTTTTATATACAATATTTTATTTAAAATAACAAGTGCTACACAAAAAAATAGATAAATAATTGAATAAAATAATTGAGACATTTCCTCTCCAGATAACTGAAAAAGAAAGTCTTCATGGACAATTTGGACAGTAGTTCATTTCTTCTTTAATGTTCAGTGTGTGCCTATGATGTGTAAATGTGTTCTAGATATGTAGATGCTGGGGATATATTAGTATAGTTTAGTGCCACTGCATTTATATTTATTTAGTCATCAAGAGTTAGACCCGTCACTATTTTGCAACATGACTGGGAATATCAGCACAGAAAAAAAGGCAATTAGCATCTTTTTTTTTTTTTAAGATTTTATTTATTTGACAGACAGAGATCACAAGTAGGCAGAGATGTAGGCAGAGAGAGGAGGAAGCAGGTTCCTTGCCGAGCAGAGAGCCCAATGTGGGACTTGATCCCCGGACCCTGAGATCATGACCTGATCCAAAGGCAGAGGCTTTAACCCACTGAGCCACCCAGGGGCCCTGGCAATTATCATCTTAATATTGGTGTGAAAGTACTTTTGACCCTCATGGACCATCTGAAATAAGGTATGGTTCCCACAGAGGTTAACAAACTGCCCTTAGACAATTGCTGATGTAAAGCAACCTGTAAAGGCAGTGATATATATTTTTCATTTGTTCAATTGTTTAATGGATAGCCTTATCCATATTAGCCAATTTAAATTAAATTTAATTGATGTGAATTACAGATTACATAAGGGCACTTTATAGCATTTTCTAGATGGTTGAGAAACTTCTTTAAGAATAAGAGAATTGAAAGATTAGTTTCACATCATTTTCTTTTTTGATTCCAGATCAGAAAAAAATTCTATTACATTTCTAGAGCAAAAGTTGTTTCATGGTTAAACTTCTAATTTACCTGAGATTCAGCATAACAAACAACAAATTCCAAGTTTCAATTTTACTTCTACTATATGTGTTCAATTGTGTGTCTTGAAATACAACAAATATTGCATTTATTTCTTTTTTCTTTCTTCTAAGAAAATAGAACAATATAAAATATACTTTTCATAAAATTGAAGGTCAGTACAAATGAAACATACTTCTGGACATAACCAAAATTAGTTTACATAAATTCAGTATTACTTTACTACAAAATAAAAGCCTCAACATATGTTACACATATAAATATACTTATAGTCTTCTCTATTGCTTCTCTGGAATTGAAAATTCTAGCATGCACAGTACATTCTTTAGTATAATTGAAAATGATGGTTTACAATATGAATTTGATAATCAATTACCAGATACAACTCCATAAGCCATATTATGTAATCAGTAATCAAAAGAAAATTACTTTGAAGGATATGTTTTAAATTTCAGTTTCTAATTATGTAGTATATTGATCTTAAACTTTATGCACATTTAAGAGCTGTCACAGATTTGCCTTTAAAAAGATGATTCTCTAAAATGATTTAGAAGAATATTTGCAAGTGAAATTCTTTTATTTATTTTTATCTACAATAGTACCAATTAAAGCAGTATTTTCTTTTAAATATTCATAAGTGGTGCATCTCTGAGTAATATTGAGAAATAGGCAAATGACAGGCTGATTTTATGCAACTATGCAATTAAAATAATTTGTTCTGGCTGTTTTCATAAGATATAAAACCCATAACCTTACTTCTTTATAATTTCAATTAGACCTCCAATTAATTGATGACAAATTCCTTTGCTCTCTTATATGGAATAAAATGAAAATAATAGAGAAAGCTTTTTACATGGAATTATAAAATATAACAGTAGTCAATTCAATATACATGGAATTTTAATTACCAATAATAAATATGAAAAATAGCATATTTTCATATTCTTACAACTTTACCTTTCCAATCTAGGTATTCCTTTGCTCTGTTTTCCTGGGGTGGCAGGAGGAATCCAGAATTCAGTAAGAGTGGGTTGCAAGAAATTATTACCAGTAATAAATTATGTTATTATTATTTTTGTTTTGTCTCAGAACCCTTGAAAATTGATATATTGTCAAATTTTGATTCATTGGTCACTGTACTCTCTACCCTTTCCCTCCTTTAATTATTGATTCACAATTAGCAGGGAAAGACCTCATGCTCTGTCTAAATTTTTCTATTTGAATACCAAATTACATAGAATTCTTACATCAAATATATGACTAATTCATTTTATTTATTATAATTTTTATGAATGATGAGTGTGATGTATGAGGAAATATAAAGGCTCTGGTCAATGGACATCATGTTTATTTTTTAGCTTTATTTATAAATGAAATTGTATATATTTAAGGCATACAACATGGTAGTTTATTTATTAAATGTTTACTGACCATCTCCTTAGTTGAGGTTTGGGTGATGTATTGGATGATGAAAAATCAGACTGGAACTCTGCATTCACAATAATTAAAGCCAATTGGAAAAGACAGGCATTTATCAAATATTCATGGCATCAACATAATGGTAAAGTCAAAATATGTACTTTTACTCAGTGGTACATACTTCCATTAGAACATTTCATAGGAGATTTATCTTATTAGAGAAGTCAACTATGTTTCCTTTAGAAAGGTACATTTGAACCGACATTTGAAATGTAAAAACAAGCTTATTACTTAATAAATCATTATCTAAGAGAAAGGGAAACAGCACTACATTCAGATAGAACAACGGCAAGGACACTGTGGCTTGAGAGAGTTAAAGAGAGCCAGTGTGCCTGGGATGGCAATGTGAGATGACATCTAGTGAAGGAGGCAGTGGTGCAGAGAGATTAAAAAAAAAATCAGAACTTAGTGATGAATTTGGTAAATATCTTATGTAGAAAGAAAGGTCAAATAAGATTCTGAGGGTTTTGGCTCATATGATTAAGTAAATTCACTGAGATAAATAATATTGGAAGACTCATCTTCCAAACAAGGTTTATCTTTTGGAGTGGACAGGGGAGAGTTATTTGGGAGAGGAAATGAAGAAAGTCAACAATTTGGTTTTGTACATTTGATGTTTTATTTCCCCTTAAAATATCTAAAAAGAAATGTGAAATTAAACAATGAGTAAAAGAGTCCAAATTTCAGTGGAGAACTTTTAGATAAATTTGTGAATCACCTTTACAAAGGTAATATTGAAACTCTGGGCTTCAAAAATATGTAGAGAGGGGAGAAATAATCCTAGTACCAAGACTTGAGGGAACATTATGAGGAGGAGGGTGAAAAGAAGAGAGAGAAGCCAAGGGGGCAAGAGCAGGCCAGTAGAGTCTTATGGTACAGAAGCCAAAGGAATACAATATTTCAAGAAGGAATGGAGTGAATAGTGTTTGTTTCACAGATAAGTAAATTAAATGAGAATTATGTCTTACAATGTGTACCTAAAATAGACAAACTCATGGGATCAAATAATAGAATCACGGTTGCTAGGACTACGTAGGAGGGGGTTAATATAGTTTTCAGTTATGCAAGATGAATACATTCTAGAGTTCTGTTCTACAATATTGTGCTTATAGTTAACAATATTGTACACTTAAAGGTTTATTGAGGGGGTTGATATCACATCCAGTGTTCTAACCACAATAAATAAATAAATGGAGAGGAAAAATGTCTATTGGCTTTAGAGACATGACAGTCAACTAAAACATTTATATGAGGCTTTTTGAGAAAGTGGCAGAGGGAAAGCCATTTCAGAGTAGACTGATGAGTGAATGGACGATGAGGAAATAGAACTATCCTGGAAAGGTTGAATGGAAGAACACTTTAAAAGAAATTTTAAATCCAAGAAAACACTATAGATTATACCTTTTCTAATAATGTTTTCTTATTTTAGAAGTGAGAAATAAAAAGAAATTTCTTATTTTAGAAATAACTTTCTAAAATTAAGATAGTAATTTTCAAAGATTAAACATTAGAATAGATGTTGTAGATCACATATGAGAAGTGCTGGAAAAAAGTTTTGGGGAGTTAGAAAATCAAATCAGTAACTCTGATTGTCAGGTTTTATTTAAAACCACATTATTTTTTTTCCTACCAGTAAAATATGCATTTAACTATTAGCTTTAGCAACTCATATTAAACAAGTCAATGTAACATGACTTGTACTATTCTTAATACAATTTATATTATAAGCAGCATATCCAGGAGGAGATGTCATTTCTTGGAAAAACTTAGCATTTTATGGAAAATTGATAAGATATCAGAACACTGATCCATTACTATAACTCTCAGTACCTAACTAGTCTTTGTTTAGAATTTTGGTTTTTTAATCACATATTTATTGGCTATGTTCCTATAATGTGAAGTTTTAGGTGGCATTTCCCCAAAGCTGATATACACATTTATATAAATGAATATAAATGTGAATACATATGTGAATGTATATGTGTGTGTGTGTGTGTGTGTGTGTGCATGGATCCATGCACACAAATGCACATACACATACCTGCACACAAATTAAATTTAAATTTTTGAAGTAGCTCTTAAATCTAACAACATCTTGTATTATGTATTTACTTGTGAAGTACATAATAGGCATTGATTTTTTAAAATCATTTGTGGACAAGTTTAATTTTTAATATTCTTTGAATTCAGTTGTGTGTAATTTTTCCTTAGTATTGAATATCACTCCATCTTTACCTTAGTATTGAATATCACTCCATCTTTACCTAGATTGTATCCTGTTATTTTCTCCTTTCAAATAAAAATTAAGAATTAATTTTCCTAGGGGAAAATCAAGGCAGATTCTGCATAATAAATATACTAACAGAATATTAAGAATGTATTTCTATTCCTAATTGTGGCAAGGAACAGAAGAGTTGACCTAGATAGTTAGGATACAGGGGAAGGAGATATGGTGAGGGACATACTGTTGGGATAAGCTAATCTGGGCTTGCTGTCACACTGCAAATATGCCAACTGATCATTTAATTTGATGGAATATTTTTTAACTACAAAAGTGTCTAACCATATAATAGAATATAATATCTGAAGCTTATAAATCCAGATTAAGAGTGGTTTACCTGTGAAAATATTTGGCATATAGAAAATCCAATAGAGTAATGGGGATGAGTTGGACCATGGCAGAATTGTGACAAAGGCTGGGAGAAGAGTTGCTACCTCACAGCAAATAGTAGAGACCTTGCCACCAACCTAAATTTCAAAACAAGATTCAAGTTTCTGAGCTTAGGGGATATTTATCAGATTTATGAGGAGTTCCAACCTTGGAATAATATAAATTGTTAATATAATATGAGCCATTGGCTCAGGTGTATAGGGATATAGGATTATAGCTGGAATGAAAAGTCCCAAAAGTTGGGGAAATAAATAGACCTGGATACAAATCTGGATTGTCAAAGTTAAAATTATTATTTACTATTTATAGGGAAATAAAATAAAAACTTCCAGAAGCTTGTGTTTTGTTAGTCTTACTGGTCCATGAGAACTTAACACAGGTCTTTCTTAGGAGGAGGTAGAGTTTATAAAGAATTTGGATAGCATGGACTCAGGAACTGAATGTCCTTACTCATGTTTCTGAGGTTAAAACCTGCTTGACATTTTATACTTTGGTTCCAGTGGAAACTTAGTATAATGAATGAATCCTATTTATATCTGATGGTGAAGATTAATGAAATGGTGTCTTGGAAACAGAAGGTCAGTGAATATCTTTTAGAACTCTGCACATTCTCCCTCTCTTATGCCTATAAAAATACTTAACATCTAGCTTTAGTTCATTGTACTGCAGGAAGAGAAGTTACCTTAAACAAAAATAGATAAAAAAGCTATCTAGGGGCGCCTGGGTGGTTCAGTGGGTTAAAGCCTCTGTCTTCGGCTCAGGTCTTGATCCCAGAGTCCTGGGATGGAGCCCCGCATTGAGCTCTCTGCTCAGCAGGGAGCCTGCTTCCTCCTCTCTCTCTGCCTGCCTCTCTACCTGCTTGTGATCTCTGTCTCTGTCAAATAAATAAATAAAATCTTAAAAAAAAGCTATCTAAAGAGACACAAAATAATATTCTAGCCTATTAATATGACGTATGAAAACTATAAGTTTTATTTAATAATTTTAGTACATGTGAGGATGGTAGCTATCAGAAGTAGAGGTCTTTGCAGCACCCCCTTGCTCAGTGGGTTAAGGGTTTGACTCTTGGTTTCGGGCCAGGTCATGATCTCAGGGTTGTGAGATTGAGGCCTGCACTGAGCTACCTAGGGAGCCCACTTAGGATTCTTTCTCTCCCTCTCTCTCTCCCTCTGCCCTAACACCCCCACCCCAACATGTGTGCATGGGCATGCATGCTCTCTCACTGTCTTTCTTAAAAAAAAAGGAAGTGAAGATCTGGCTATTCTATTGTGGCTATTCTATTGAAGGCAATCTTGGATGTTTCTTAAAGGAGAAAAAAAGTAACAACTTGGCTCGGGGTATGACTCTTTACCCTCATTTATTGTATGTAAAAGAAGAGGCAAGTGTCATTCATGTCTATTCAGTTTCCAGATTAGAGATGAATTGCAAATTGGCACATTTTCACAAAAATAGCATAGTATTTTATTGATTACTATTGCTGTTGTAACAAATTGCAACAAATTTAGTTACTTTAAGCAAAGAAATTTTATTGTATTAAGTAAGAAGTACAAAATGGATTTCACTGGACTAAAATCAAGGTGATGGCATGACTACATTCCTTCTAGAGACTCTGGGAGAAAATGCATTCCCTTGCCTTGTACAGATTCTAGAGGCTGCCTGAATTTCTTGAACTGTGTCCTCTTCCATATTCAAAGTCAGAAAAAGTGTTTTCAAATTTCTCTCTGACTTTGCTTTAGTTTTCACATCTCTTTTTATAACACTTTTAAGGACACTGGCGATAAATTGGGCCAACACCCAGAATAATCTTCTATCTGGAGGTCCTTAACTTATTCACATTTACAACATCTTTTTTGCTATTCAAAGAAAAATATTCACAAATTCCAGAGATTAGAATGTGGACACCTCGGGGTAGGCATTATTGTGCCCATCACAAGTATTGTATTCCTTTCCATTAAAAAAATACACATTTCCCGATCTTATTAAAATGAAAGGGGAAAAGATCTTATGAATTCTAACACCTATTTAATAAAGCCTCATTAACAAGATCCTCATTATCACTTTTTCCTTGAATACCTGAATACTCATTTTGCCTGAGTTACTTGTTAGCACTCCATTGGCACCTCCTTAGCATATTTCTATTAGCACTTTACAGCTGTATGAATATATATATATATCAATATTTTAGCTAATTTCAGATCAAAATGTGTATTAGTTACTTGAGCTTTGAAAGAAGAATATTTCAAAAATGAAAATGTGTAGTCCAATAGGCAAACAACATATTTTTTCCTCATGAATATATTATTCTAATTTGCTCTTCATTTTTTTTCAAATTATGACAGGTGCCAAATGCTAATAATAATGTCCTATCAGCAGATATTTGAGGTCATTAATTTTGGAATTCAAGTCCAGAATCAAATGCCAGATGAATAGGGTTACTCCAGAATATCTGGGTATATCACTGCACATTAAGTATCATAACTAGGCCATCTGTTACATTTAAAATTATTTATAAGCAAAAAATGGGTTATAAAATTTCACAGTGGCAACTTTTTTCTTAAAAAAATAATCACAAATAAAACAAGTTTCAATAAAAAGAAAGTAAACTAATTTGTGGACAAAGGTGGACTTTTTCTCTTTAGTTATCCTAATTACAATAAACTTTGTGTTGTAAACGCAATCATTCAGTCATTCAATATAGTTTTGTGTCTTAAAACCTTCTGGTGCCAGTATGACATCTGAAGTCAGGTAATTTTTATGGAATTAAAATAAAAAAAATTACTTTGGATACATCATCTGTTATGTTGTCACTCTATATATTTGGACATATATGCTCTGCTTCTGAATTGACATGCAAAATAATTTAGTGTGCTTTAATTTTTTCTGACATAATGTCTTTATTTCCAATCCAAAAGTCCAGGAAAACACAGTTTGGTTTTTATCCCATACACATAACTTCATAGACAAATGCACCTGTATTTGGAGGTCTGGAAAGTAACCAAAATCAATAGAAGATGGCTGACTAACAAGGGATGCAGTGGACCAAGACAAAAATATTAATTAAAAAAAAATCATTTGGGCAAAAACCTAAAAGCCTAAATACCATTAGGCTAAAAATGCCATTAATGGGGATAAAATCCTGTCTATTAGAAAAGCTGAGATTCCAAAGAAGGGATGTTTGTTTTGTTCATGGGTGTTTACTATCCAGAATTTTATCCAGTTCTCCCTTAACTGATCCACTCATTTACTATCCACTGTTTTTACTAACCTCGAGCTTCTTAGGATTTCTGCTGTACAACTCAGCTTCTCAGATACCTCTTCACTATGTCCAAGTACATTTTCTCATCTCTGTTTTACTGATTACCTCTCCTTCACCATTGTTTAAAAAATTTGCTGAAAATTTTCATTTTCAAATAGAATCCTCCTTTGTCATTGATGTAATTTTAGTGAGAAAATAAAAGGAGGGAAAATAAAGTTCTAACATGTTCTTGAATTATAGATACTCCTATGTTTTTGAATATACAAATCTTTCTGCAACTCAGAAAAATGTTAAACATTTATCACCTTTAATACTGCTTTTTGTTCCAATTCTAGTCTGTGCATGAAAAAAATGTCATTTGTTATTTTATTTTAATTCTGTCTTCCATATTCATTATTGTCTCACACAATCATTTATCTCCTCCATTTTTTGAGAACTCCATAAATTAATTTTCCAGATCATTGAATAAATTACCTAGAATATTAAATTGTTAGGGCATAATCTACAGAAGCCAGAAGCTGAATTTTAATTTTTTTTCTCAGGAATTTCTGTCCAGCACCTGGAAAAGTGTACTGCTATATAAAACATTTGCTAACTACATAAATTTGTAAGTGATTGGTCAACATTTTGGAGTTCTCTTCATCCTTTAAATCATTTTCTGTTTATTTTTGAAAATTTTACTCTCTCCTTTTACTTACTGAATCTTTTTAGATGTTATTTTTCTTTGCCTCTTAAGTTATTAAGTAATTCTGAATATTTTCAGTTGCATTTCATCTCTCCTGAGGAAATTCCCAGAAGTGGCACTACTGGTCATTTGATAAATGTAGGTGTAACTTAAGAAACTACTGAAGCCTTTTCCAGAGATGCTACACCATTGTGGCCAGAAATATAAGAGAGTTAAAATTCTCTCTCATCTTCACCAGCATTTGGATTTTTTTCATCTTTCATTTTTAAAATTGTTTTTACAGTTTTAATATATGTGGGTATTGCTAACTTATTATGGCTTTTATTTGCTTTCTTTAGTTACTAGTAATATTCACAATTTCCTAGTTTACCATCCAAAAGTCTTCTGTGGTTAACTGTGTGTAGAAATTGCCCCCATTAATTATCAGGTTGGTTGTATTCTTACTGTTGAATTATTTTTAAATTAAGATATAACTTACATATCATAAACTGACACTTATAAAATATATGATTTAGTGATTTATAGTACACAAAACTATGCTACCATCACTACTATCTAACTAGAATACTTTATTACTACAAAAAGAAAGCCCACATGCTGTAACTATCATCCCTCAATACCCCTGGGATTACTAGGCAATCACTAATAAAGTTTTTGTACTCTATAGATTTGCATACTCTGGGCATTTCAACTAAATGGAATCACACAACATATGGCTGTTTATGTCTGTCTTATTTCACTTAGCATGATGTTTTCAAGGTTCATCCGTGCTATATATAAAACAAGTACCATGCCCCATTTATTTTGCAGCCAACTGATATCAAGTGTATATCCATTTGTACCACATTTTGAAGTAGTATCTCGCTATGATTTTGATTACACGGTTATCTAGTAATTAGTAATATTGAGCATATTTTCATGTGCTTATTGGCTATTTGTATATCTTCTTTGAAGAAACATCAATTCAAAATTCTCCCACTTTTCATGTTGACTTATAAGACCTCTTTATATGTTCTGGATTCTATACCCATATAAACTATATGATTGCAAATATATTTCCCATTCTTTAGATATCTTTTCATTTCATTGATAGTATTCTATTGGAATACAAACGTTTTGATTTTAATTTTGATGAAGTATGATTTATTTTGTTTTTCTTCTATGGTTTGTCAGAATTTTTAAAAAAATAGCTAAATCCAAAAATCATGAAAAATTATTCTTATGTAAATGTCAAAAGTTTTATAGTTTTCGCTCTTGCTTTTAGATTGCTGGTACATTTTGAGTTAATTTTTTTAAGGTTTTATTTATTTATTAGCGAGAAAGAGCATGAGTGAGAGAGAACAAGCAGGGAGATCAGCAGACAGAACAAGAGGGAGAAGCAGACTCCCTGCTAAGCAGGGATCCTGATGTAGGGCTTGATCCCAGGACTCTGGGATCATGACTGGAGCTAAAGGCAAATGCTTAACCAACTGAGCCACCCAGGCAACCCTCATTAATTTTTGTGTATAGTGTGAAGTAGACTCTAATTTCAGTCCTTTGCATACATATATCCATTTGTTCCAGAACCATTTTTTGAAAGATATTTTTTCCCCACTGAATTTTCTTGGCACCCTTATCAAAATCATTGACCATAAAATTACAGGACTTCTGGACTCTTAATGTGTTCCATTGAGCTATATCTCTATAGTTGTTATAGTACTACATAGTCCTGAGGCTATGGGAACCAGTGTTTTGTTTTGTTTTCATTTGTTTGTTTATTTTTTCCAATTAGAATCCTGAACTTACCACAAAGAAAAAAAAAAAAAAAAGCTTCTTTCTTTAGACATTTAACCATAAATAATGTTCAGTCACTCACTCTTCATCCTGGGCTTGGTCTTATACTTGTTACTAGGCTCTACTATCAAGATGTAAAGATGAAAACTTTAATAAAATCTTCAAGATTCTTGTATGAAAGAGACAGGAATGGTTACTCTACCATCTAGGCTTTACAAAATTTTGACCAAATTATTAAGGTACTTTGGACCAAATAGGTTTCTATGTTAGCTGAGAAGTTTAGGCAGTTAGCCTCAAATTGCTCAGGAAATGACCTCAGGTGAGTCCATTAGTTTCTAAAGATGAGTTAGACCATGAAAGGGCTGAAAATGGAGTTTAAGTTCTGATCATACTCCCTGTAGTTGGGCATCAACTCTCCTTTTAAAGGGGATGTGGTCAGAGTATCCCTCTATCTACCACACTGGCAAAAGAAATTGCAATGTGAGGAGGGTTTAACTAAAATATGCTTCTAGAAACTAGGCTTAAAATATTTCCTGGCTTATATTCCCTATGTTTACAGCATCATGAATTAATAAAATCTTTTAAAATTCATGAAGCAAATTTCCACAGATTATGATGTACAAAGAAGGTTGGGTGTTATGAAATGTAGAGAAAGAGCACATTAAAAAAAGTTGAAGAAAAGTGAACTCAATTAATAATTAACTGGAGTGATTGTTTTCTGTTCTGAATTTTGAAAGGTATTATTATTATTATTATTATTATTATTTTAAAATAGGTTAGAATGGAAAAGTCACTCAAGTAAGGTGAACAGGGCTGGCAAAGTAAAAATCTATAATATACAATTGACAGAGACTGTGCACACTGGTAATAGAATGTGTGCTGTACATATAGTAGCCAATTTAGCCTCTTGATAGAAGACCAAGTGAAAATTTCCAAGAAATGTACCAGGCAATACTCAAGAAATTATGCATGTTGAATCTTTAAGGAATTTGTTCAGGAGCATTTTAGATACTAAGAAGAAGAGTTCCAAATCAGTTGAATAATTTATATTTTATTGCTTTTGGTAACATTGAGAATTAACACTACATAGTAGCTTTAGAGATAAACAATCAAGCCTGATGCTGCTGGCTGTTTATGTTTTAGATTTCCAGGAAAAAAAGTGACATAAAAAGTATGATTGCTAACAGGTATTCTGACCATAAAATGTGACTTGGAGAAATAAATTTTTTTCATCTTGAATTAAATTTGAGTTATAGAGCTTACACAA
>PISX010035702.1:0-12659 GCA_004024625.1 Mellivora capensis | reverse complement strand
GGGGGGGGGGGAGAGTTGCCCTCTGGGTAAATGTACGTAGACCACGCCCAATACAGTCTCCCTGCTCCTTGGCTAGAGCCACTCACTCAGCCCCAGGGGCCTTATTTCTGGGGTGTCTCCATAGAGCAACAATAATCTAATCCCCATATGTGCAAGGTGCCAGACCACATTTCACCCAAATATTGTCCCCAGTTCTAGCACTAAAATGTCGGTGACATCAGCCATCCTGCTCCTTCCACAGCTGACAGATGGAGCCCCCCAGAATGCCCAGGGGACCCCATCTCTTCATTAGATCTCTTCAACCTCCAGTGCCTCAAATTCTCCATCTATAAAATGAGGTGAATTCTGTCTGCACTACCCCCCTTTATAAACTTGTTGTGCAAATCAAACAAAACAATGTATGGGAAAGGCTTTGGGAGAAAAAATACAAAGCATTATATAATCTTAAGGTGGTCTCATCATCACTAATATTATATTACCAGTCCCCCGCCCCCCGCCAAAGATGCTTTATTTCTGCTGAGAGGCTCCAAATAGAATCACTCCAGGTAGAATAAGTGCTTTATTCTATTGTAACCCAGTGAAAGGCTTACTTTGTGGGGTGGAGAATTAGGATTCCCACAGAAATCTATCACTTCTGAATTTCCTGATTAAAGCCGCTCTAATGGCCCATTAGTGAATCATTTCACACCCTCTGCCCTTCAAAGGCCACTTTCCAGCTGTACTGAGAGCCAGGAATTGTTTGGGGAAGCAAGTTGGTACATGTAAGTCACAGGATGTTTTTCTGTCTGCTCAAAGGCAGGGACTGTCTTTCATGCCTCTCCTGCTGCGCTGGGTGGTGAAAATGCTTCAAGATTTGTCATTTTGAGAATGGCAGGGTTTTTGACCTTGTGTTCCAGACTAGATTAAGACCCAGACAGATTTTAGTATCTGTAAAACTGTCTGCAAATGTTCCAACAGAGAGAAATCTCTAGAATGGATTAAACTTTACTCTTCTGCCTAAGAAATAACCCTGCTTGGGGGCGCCTGGGTGGCTCAGTGGGTTAAAGCCTCTGCCTTTGGCTCAGGTCATGATCCCAGGGTCCTGGGATCAAGCCCCACATGGGGCTCTCTGCTCAGCAGGGAGCCTGCTTCCTCCTCTCTCTCTCTGCCTGCCTCTCTGCCTACTTGTGATCTCTGTCTGTCAAATAAATAAATAAATAAATAAATCTTTAAAAAAAAAAAAAAAAAAGAAAAGAAAAGAAATAACCCTGCTTGGGAATGAGGGAGCTCGGTGTGTGGTAATGTAACCTTAGTGATATTAAGCACCAGCGATGTCTCCATAGACATGTTGGAAGAAAACGTAAGGGCTTGGAGAAAGAAGGTATAAAAGAGACAAGGACAATTGAAAGAAGGAGCGCCAGGGTGGCTTAGTCGTTAAGGGCTCAGGTCATCCTGGGATGGAGCCCCGCATCGGGCTCCCTGCTCAGCAGAGAGAACCTGCTTCTCTCTTTCCCAGTACCCCTGCTTGTGTTCCCTTCTCTTGCTGTCTGTCTGTCTGTCTCTCTCTCTCTGTCAAATGAATAAATAAAATCTAAAAAAGGAAAAAAGAAAATTGAAATAAAATGTAAGAAATTAATTCTAAGAAAGGAACCTGTAAGTTAATGACATTACATAGATGGCATGTCCTTATTAGAGGACATTCCAACTCTGAAATTATACAACTTCATTTATACATTTATACAAATAGCTTAGGTTGGAATGGATGGGAAAGAGCTCATGAAAGAGGCCATTCTTAAATGGACCTTGATGCATAAGTAGGATGTGCAGGCAGAGAGAATGGGAAGTTCCCTCCCGGAGAGTGACAGTCCAGAGTAGAGGCTGGGTGTGAAGCAGGTGTTTGTGGGAGAAGTCATATGCTAACAAGAAAGGGGGGAGCTGAGAGTCACCTTGTTGATGCTTATAGGTTAGTCAGATTTGGCTGAAACAGATGAGATTGAAAAGACTTTATAGTAAACCAGACAAATTGTTTAATGGTTCAACTTACTTTCATTCACTTAGAAACCCAAATGCCGGACTCCTGAAAATAGACAATAGAATTACCTGGAAAACTTTAAAGAGAAGAAATGTGCTGGCTTCTACTCAGCCACCCCTCTAGCCCTGATTTAGTATTTTAGAACCTTGGAAGCAATTAGGGGTAGTGGTAAAGGTAGAGATCCTGATTTTTTTTTTTAAGTTCTCCAAATGCAACCAATAATATGAGCCAGCCATGTAACTTTTAAAGAGTTTCATCCTCATATATGACAGATGGGTAATATAAAATAGCTCTTAAATACCTTTCCTGGGATGTCTGGGTGGCTCAGTCAGTTAAGCATCCACCTGTGGCTCTGGTCATGATCTCAAGGTCCTGGGATCGAGCCCCACATTGGGATCCCTAATCAGCAGGACCCTGCTTCTTCCTCTGCCTCCCACCCTCCCTGCTTGTGGTCTGTCTGTCTCTCTCTCTCTGACAAATAAATAAAATCTTAAAAAAAAATAAGAAAAATTTCTCCTTCCCCAATTTGTGTGATCCTAACAGAGTTATGAGGTTGCAGGTAATAAAAACCAATTCTGACTCATTTACGCAGAAAAGAAATTGAGTGCCAGAATGTTGGGTAGCTCCCAGAAGCCCACAGCAGTGTTGAGGTCTGGACTCAAGAGAATGGGCAAGGACCAAGTGGCCAAGACCACGCCCAAGGTCATGGCACAGGAACGCTCTGCTTCGGATGCCACAACTGCAACCACTACGATTGCTGGACCCTTGTGACTAGCCTTTATCTGTCCCTGTGTCCTAGAGCGCCAGACAGGAGCCTCCAGTGGGCCAGATCTAAGTCATGTGCCTGTGGGCTGGTTCCCGGGAGTGGAGACAGATAATAAATGTCCTTTCCCCACCACCCCTCATGTAATAGGAGCTTCTCCAAATCCAAAGGCTGATCAAATGGCAGAAAGCCCCCTGACCATGCAGGCAGAATGAGCTAGAGAGGTGGTCTCCTTCACCACCTCCTTTCCATGTGTCCACACCCTTTCCTTGCCCTGCCTTTCCTCTCCTCCTTCACTGCCCCTCCCAGATACCCCGTTCTCTCTCGGGCATTGGCCCAGCTGCTAAACCACCAAACTCAGTGTGATTGGTTTAGTGCTGGTCACCTCTCTTCATGGAGGCCCTTTCACCCAGCTCACCACCACATCCAAAGCCCTGCCTACAGCATCCCTGCCTCCGAAGGCAGCCACTCCATCACGGGGTTGTCCTAGGTGCTTAAAACATTGTTGTCTTTTAAAGCCAAATATCTTCCATCCTTTATCTTTTTCTTATGGGAACTACCCCTGTAAGCTGTGACACCTTGAAGTGGTCTACCCCTTTCCTCATAGAACCATTCATGTATTTGTGTATAAAACCATTATATCCCTCCTACACCCCCTCCATTATCTTCTCCAGGGGAAGCTTCCTTAGTCTCTTCAGCTGCTCGTCGTAAGACAGGATTGCCGTTTTCTCATCCTTGAAGTGAATCAAAGTCTCTATGTGCAATCTTATCGGAAAAGAACTGTTTGCCTCCTTTGATGTGAACAGTATACTTCTCCTAGTAACAGTGTTGAAATGCCTTCAGTTGATTCTGTTATGAGATTGACTGTCCATGAAAACCTGTAGATTTGGCTTGAAGCTATGTGGGACTTGTTTAAAATACCCCCATAGGATCAGATTCTGACCCAGGAGCCTAGGACCACCATCCTGGCACCAGCATTTAATACCTTTAATTCATGTGAGAGAAATTCCACATTCCTCTACGGAAAGACTGAGAAGGTGAGTTCTAGATGCTGGAAAAATGAAGAGCACAAACCAGCAAGAAGACCCAGTATTGTCCACTTTACTTCTAGTAAGTAGATCCTTCCTACAGAAATAAATAGCTAACACGCTACTGATGAACAGAAAATGGTATCAAAAGACAGAGTTTGGTTTGCAAAAAAAAAATTTTTTTTTTAAAGAGAGTGCACATGAGCAGTATAGGGAGAGACAGAGGGAGAGAGAAAATTTTAAGCAGAATCTGTGCTGAACACAGAGCCCGGCATGGGGCTCCATCTCCAAACAGCTGAGGGTTTGACCACAGGACCCCAGGATCATGACCTGAACCGAAGTCAGATGCTTCACTGACTGAGCCACCCCGGCACCCCTCTTCTTTATTATTATTAAGTCAAGTTTATTGAAATAGAATTTGCTCACACGTTTAGCCTAACAAATTTTACCCAATTCCAGAAGAAAGGATTAAATGCAATATACTTCAAGTACAAAACTGAGACATTATGCTAACATAAGAAACTGAAGGAGGACCTTTCCAGTTGTGCCAGTCTATAAATTCTGACAAACACGAGTCATGTAAACTACAACATCAGTCGAGAGAGAACCATTCAACGTTGGCTAATTGAGCATAATAAATAAAAAACCAAAAAAAAAAAAAAAAAAAAAAGAACCATGCCATCACCCTAGAACGTGGCCCCCTGTGCCCAAACCCTCGCTTCATTCACCCACAGCTTCTGGCAACCACTGATATGTCCGCTGTCCCTATTACTTCGCCTTTCCAGAATGTTGCGGAAATGGAATCCTACAGCCGGTAGCCATTTAAGTCTTTCATTAGCCTCATGCAGTTGAGATTCACCTCGTTACACGTATCAGTAGCCCTTCCTTTCCACCGGGAGGAGTCTTCCATGGTTGTGCAAATGTGTCACAGTGGGTTTCTCTGTTCACTCCTTGAATGTGTCGGTATGTCAGAGCAAGGTCTGTGTAATGTCTCAAGAAAGAGGTTTTGTGCCCCTTTGCTCTCGCCAAATGCAGTCTGTTGGACAGAGAAATTGCTGCGCTCATATATGATTGCTGCTCCTCAGTCATGCTAGATCGTTATCTTTATAATGTCTCCTGAAGCCTGGAAAAAAAAATATGGAAAGTAGACTAGACAGAGGATGTATGTTTTCTTTTTCTTTGCCCACAAGCCTCAGTACTAGATTAAATAGAGATCTTATTTCTAGCTCTTATTACACTTTGAAGCCAGTTTCAACTCTTCTTATTTTTTTGGTTTTCGTTTGTTTGTTTGCTTCTTTTTAAGAAAAAAATCTGTTTCACCTTCTTTAAAGGAAAACTGTCACTTCTTTAATATTAGAACTTTTTATTGAATTATAATTATTATATAAACATGGATGCCAGAATTTAAAAATCTCTTTTAAAGTACTGTTTTCATTTTAAAATTGGACGCGTTCCACTAAATGTCTATGGTAATCATTTTGAGATATCTCTGCCAGGAGATATAGTATGTCATAAAAACTGCACTCTGAAATTCAGGTTAGAATGGAGAAGGGAGAGAGTAATTTGAAATAATTATGTGATGGGAACGTCTGAATTCATAACCTTTGTATACCTTTGATTTATAATTTGGTAAAAATTACTTCTAAAGAAAGCCTTCTTGGATTTCATGACCTCGGTTGAGAACTTGTGGGTTGCTGATTACAGCATGGAGATTTACTTTAAAGAGTCCAAGCTATGGCTGGCTAGGGTGAATTTGTTGTTTGTTTTTTAATGGGGGCAATCTTAACTTACTGCATCCTTAACTAAAGAACAGTTGTTCAGATTGTGTATCTGTGAGCACGGTTCTTAAGCTAACTACAGCTCTGCAGACAACCCTTTAAGGATACTAGATGCTGCTGCCTTCCCTTCCTATCTATAACTAAATACACTTTCCATTAAAATCTGGAAAGGATTATTTTGGAACTTGACCGATGAACCCGAACTCATCTGGAAGGGGGAAAAGTGAGAGAATAGCTGAGAGAAATTTGGGGGAAAATATGAGCAGTGAGGAAGGATGTGGGCTTTCTCACCAGAGAGCAAACTATACTTTAAACTTAGAGTAATTCAAGCAGTGTGGCACAGGGATCGCCAAATAGATCAGTGGAACAAAGTAAGGAATCCCAGATAGGCCCATATATGTCAGGAAATTTGGTGTGTGCAAAAGGACACACTTGAAAACTGGAGGATGAATGGCAGTCTGCTTCGTGGATTTTATTGCAATAATGAGCTAAAACTTTTTATAGGAGACTGTGATGTTAAGTCCTGCCTTAAAAATTGATGAATAGATTCCAGATGGGGTAGAAAGCTAAATGTAAAAATGAGAACTGTGAAAATAGAATATCATTTTCTAATAGAAAATAGAAAATAGAAGAAAATAGAATATCAGCTAGGGCAGGGAAGCCTCTTAAGTAAGACCATGAATGCAAGAAGTCGTAAAGAAGAAGGACAATTAAACTAATGGAGAATAGGGGCGCCTGGGTGGCTCAGTGGGTTAAAGCCTCTGCCTTCGGCTCAGGTCATGGTCTCAGGGTCCTGGGATCGAGCCCCACATCAGGCTCTCTGCTCAGCGGGGAGCCTGCTTCCTCCTCTCTCTCTGCCTGCCTCTCTGCCTACTTGTGGTCTCTGTCTCTGTCAAATAAATAAACTAGTGGAGAAGCTGTAGGTTGAACGTTATAGGAATGGTCTGGAGGGTGATATGAAGGAGCGACTTGCACGTCTCTCTCTCCTTTTCTGCCACATGAGTGTTTGGAAAAGTATATTGACAAACTGCTTAAGTTTCTCAATGTGCTCACTACCATGTGTGGACCGTGGCACGTGCGTCTCAGTTTTGGTAGGTATTACTAGTTCTAAACCCCTTCCTCGCTTGCAGTGATTCATGTTTCGAAAGTGTAGCTCCATGTCTAAACATATTTTTGTAAAATTGTCTTATGTTTTGAAAACCATTGACTTGTTGCTGATACTCTAAATGCTGTTTTCTCCTCATTACTTCTCAGTGCCAAGGGTAAAGGATTCAGTTCTGTTATTAAATACGTTGTGGCTCTGGGCTTGCAGTGTGCTTGGGAATCCGCTGCATTCTTGGGGAGAACATGGGAGGCAGGGATGAGAGGTTGCAAAAGAGCCATGAACCTGCTTTAAGGTGTATGCGGTCTTGCTGATCATGACAAGCACGTGGACGCAACCAGAGCACATTCTGGGGAAGTGTTATCATCAAATGCCAAGTTGAATGTAATCAGCCCGAGGCCGGGCGCTGGAGGATGTCTTAACACCTGTGTTCTGTGGAACCTCAGAGGGGACCAGCCTCTTGAGGGGTTGGGAAGAGGTGAATCAAGGAGTTTAACAATGGTAGACAGACATATCTGGAAATTTTCCCTGTCCTCTTGCTTCTTTGAAACAAGCATCTTTCTAGCTGAGCCTATACTCTGAGTTTGGGGTGATTCACATGTGACACTCTAGAATGCTCGATTAGAAAGTTGGCGTGCTCGTGGGGGCTTCAGGAGAGCCAACTTTCTCTGAGTATGTGGGGCAGAGCCCTAGGGCTGGTATCCGCTTCCCCGCCACGTTCAACTTCATCATGTGGGTTTTCCTTCTTGGCCTTCACCAGTGGGGAGTTGAATGTGTAGTTAGTTGATTTGTCTGCCTGTGTAGCCCAGCGGGCTTGGATGTAGTCATTGTGAACATGTTTCAGGTATTGCATTTGTAGGTGTCATGCTCTATATCTAAATGTCATTTAATTCTCAAAGCAACCTATATCAGATGAGGAAACGGAGGCAAAAAAGAAAAAAAAATGCATAATTCATTTTAAGGCCCTATAATGGGCAAGTGACAGAATCTGGATTCAAACCCAGGTCTGCCAGGCTCCAAAACCTGCATTCTGTCCAATGGGCTGCTAGGTCTAACCCAGCCCGTTCCCTGGAGAGCATCACTTCTCCCTGTGGCACAGGAGATTTCTGGAAGATCTTCCTGACCATAGTGCAGCCTGTTCCTAAAGCAATAACTTTACCATCTCCTTCCCTCTGTACAGAAGGAAGAAGGTGCTCTGGACCAGGAGTCCAGATGGGCTCGGTGCAGCTCCATCATGCTCATTCCTAGATTCTGTCACTGAGAAACGGGTGGCAGTGCATCTTCCTTACCCAGCTCCCAAGTTTGCAGTGGTCAGATAGTGATGACGATAGGACGACTCTTACTGACTTTGGAAAGATGTAGAGTTATACAAAGTAAGGAAGTATTAATTAAGTAGTGAGTGTCTGATGTGTAATCCCAGCTCTTTTATCCCTTCACGGATGTGCTTTGCCTGACACAATTCTCTTGACCTTTCCTTCCACTCTCTTTTCCACGGGAGGCTGCGAGTAGCAAATCCAACTTTATTGTACAAGGAAGGGAAAATAGTCCTGTGAGATGAAGGCACCCATTAGAAATGTGGGCATGTTTGAAAGCAGATATGACTGGGGACTCCTCTCTTCACAGGAAACTTTTAGGTGGGGTCTGAACAGTGCGAAGGGCATTGAGTCTGTGATGCCGTCAGGTAGCATGCCTGTCTGTGCGGGGCCGACAAGATGGCGGTCCACTTCTAGTGCTACGAGGAAAGGAAGGAGCTGCTGTCACGTTAAAGCCTGTGTTCTGATAACCTGTCCGATGCCGCAGGGGAAAGGGCACAGATGAAACCGAGCCCCTTCCAAAGTTTAGGGTCCTTTAGAAACCTGTGGGAAACATGGATGATACACGTTGACATCTTTATTGGGTTTATTTGCTTTTTAAATACCTTCTGAAGCATGTTTAGTGAGGAGAGAAGCTGACATGACAGCAGTTAATGCCTGTTGGCTTTGACCCAGGGGGAAATCACCACTCAGTGGTTTGAGCTCTCTGAAGCTCACTGTACCACAAGACCCCCACCCTCGGGCAGGAGGTCACACATTACAAACCTGTGGCTGGGGAGTTACCGAGAACTGGCAGTGGTGTTCCTGAGGTCATATTGTTAAAGGTGATCATGGAGTCAAGTCCAGTGGCCTTGCTGAAAATCAGAAAATAAAAGAATTGCTTAAACCTTTTCCCTCCAGCATGGGTTAAGAATCTCAGAGCATGGGGCATCTGGGTGGCTCAGTCAAGCGTCTGCCTTCAGCTCCCGTCATGATCCCAGCATCCTGGGATCGGGCCCCGCACTGGGTTCCCTGCTCGACAGGAAGCCTGGTTTCCTTCTCCTAGTCCCCCTGCTTGTGTTCCCTCTCTCACTGTGTCTCTTTCTGTCAAATAAATAAATAAAATCTTAAAAAAAAAAAAAAAAGAATCTCAGAGCAGATTCTGAGTGGGAAAACAGTTGGTGTTCTTGCGACTCAGATACCCAGACAACTTCACCTCACAGAGATCAGCTCTAGCCACCCTAGTGGTTTTGCCCATTGTCTGGTCTTAAATCATTTCCCCTGCTTGGTAACATCTCTGTGACTATGCCTTTTAAAAGTCGTGAAAGACAAGGAGCATAAGGGGACTGATGGTTGATATAAACAAGGAATGTAACAGTGATGATTCTCCTGAAGGTGATCTTTACCAGAACTTTGGGTTCCGCTCATCTGATCAAAATGCACACATGACCTCTGTCTCTTGCTCTAGCGAATGTTGCTGCTGTTTGTTGGAATAAAGACTATTCACCCCCCAACGTATTACATAAGGAGAAATGACTACAGGTTGCAGCTGGAAATATCTCTCATGCTGTCATCTAAATACCAAACATAATAATTTTTAAGATAAACTAGGACATTTTATACAATTCAGATGCAAAATTCTAAAGATCAAGAATTAAAACAGCAGGCTATTGTTTTTCCTATTATTGATACCACAAGTATCCCATAGTTAGTTTTTCTCTGTATTTTAAAATGTATGTTTTAAATATTTTAAAATGATGTATGTTATTTAAATTCGAGTCAGTAAATTGTCTTTGTCCTTACGGATTAATTTGAAGGAAATGACACAGCATGCATTACTCGGGAAACAGGGAAATACACCCTGATATATATATTTTTTTACACCCTGATATTTTTAAAGATTGTATTAAAAGGGATTTTAAAACCCTTTAAGAGCATATCTAATATATTTATTTAAAATTACTTGGTTAGGGACACCTGGGTGGCTCAGTTGGTTGGGCGACTGCCTTTGGCTCAGGTCATGATCCTGGAGACCCAGGATCGAGTCCCGCATCAGGCTCCCAGCTCCATGGGAGTCTGCTTCTCCCTCTGACCCTCTCCTCGCTCATGCTCTCTCACTGCCTCTCTCTCAAAAAAAAAAAAAAAAATTACTTGGTTATATGACCATGAAAAACATGATGAAATTATTTTAAGCAGGTCTTAGAGGTTTTACAAGATTTCATCCTATTGTGAAAGAAGTTCAAGAGTCAAAAAATCTTGGAAAAACTGAAGGGGGCAGAAGGAGGCTGTGTTCATTTTCTAGGACTGGCATAAAAAAAAATCACTAATGTGATGGCTTACAATAGGACAAGCGTCTTTTCTCACGGTTCTGGAGGTTAGCAATCCAAATCAAGTTGTCAGCAGAGGTGGTTCCTTCTGGAGTCTCCAAGGGAGGAAGCACCCCTTGTGTCTCTCTCAGCTTCCGTCTTTGCAGGAAGTCCCTGGCATTTCCTGGCTTGTAGATGCATCACTCCAACCTCCACGCCCAGCTACACACCACTGCCTTCTCTGGGTGTCTGTATGTTCTCTTCTGTCTCTTAGAAGGACACTTTCATTGGATGCAGAGTCACCCTGATCCACCATGATCTCCTCTGGATCCCCAAGTAATTACACGTGCAAGGACCCTATTTCCGAGTAATGTCACATTCTGAGGTTCTAAGTAGATGTGAATTTGGGGGGTGGGTGTAGGGAACTATTCAATCCAGAGACTTTTCACTACTACATCTCCAGTTTGAGGGAGAATTATAATTCGTAGTCAGATTCCACCACAGGGCCTTAAACATGGTCTTAGTTTCTGCCTGGACCCTCTCTCCTCTCTCCTCAATCCAGACCCCTCCCAGGCTAGCTAACATCTGCTGGACCTCAGACCCCAGGTACTTCCTGAGGGAAACATTGTCTGTCCACATCCACCCCCAAAGCAGGCCAGTCCCTCTTTTAGAATATTCTGAAGTAACCTGTGCTTCTGTTGGAACATTCTTCATATAATTAGTGTTTTTAAATGTATAGAATATAAATCCATATTATATATCTTTATTATTTTATATCCATATTGTTTTATTAAATATTTACCTAGTAGCTAATAAATTTTATTAATATCTATTAATTTGTATTACTACTTTGTTATATAAAATTTCATTTCTGTAATGTAGTATAATTTATAATGTAAATAATATACATAGTAATATATGTTATACATGTTAATATATAGTATAATTTATTATGATATAAATAATAATGTTAATGATATAACACAACATATATGTTAATAACATGTTGATTATGTAATAATATATGTAAATAATATAACATGTCAATATAATTCATAATACACTATAATAATTATATAAAGTTAATTAGAAAACGGACACATTAATTTGTAACATTAATTATGGGTTGACTGAAAATCTGTAAGGGCAGAAATCAAGGGCTGCCTTGTTCACTGTTTTATCTGCACTGAGCCAGCAAGCCTGCACTCAGAATTTTGAACCTTATTCTCTTCATATCATCCCCTTAATTTTCAGAGAAAATCTGTTCCTTGGCACAAGTCTGACTCCCTTCTGGGTCTGCTTAGTGAATGCCTCACGGGAGCTCCCCTTGTGAGGGTTGGGGGCTGGAGGAATAGTTGTGTGTTTTTTTTCTTCAGCCTCCACATTCACCCGTGGAAGCTCGGGAGTGATTTATGGTTGGATTCGGTGTTGTCTGAGGGGTGTCTCCATATTGTCCTGAAATCCAAGGCAAGACACTTTAAATACAGCTTCATTTGTTGGCCCTGTTGGGATTTAAGATAAGAATGAAATCTGAAAACTCACTTTTCTTATTGGTTCTTCCCCTCAGTTTCTTTTTTCTTTTTTTCTTTTTTTTTTTCCTTCTATCCCTCACCTCTGCCCCAGGGAAAGAGAGAATTGGGACAGCTCAGTTTTAAAAACCAGACATTTTCTATAGACCAGGTCTGGGGACTCTGATCTGGAACTTAAGCCATTGGAAAGAGTCATGGAACACTACATCAGAAACTCGTGATGTACTGTATGGTGACTGACATAATACAATTAAAAAAGAAATAGTCTGTGAGAGGCCCTTTTGGACTTTGAAGTGTATTTACTTATAGGTTTTGAAGTTACTTCAAAGTGAAATTGGGCCTTGTAAGCTTTGTGCCTGATAATTTAAAAATCCTTCTTTTTTAGTTCTTGAAGAAACAGCAATATTGAAATTTCCACAGATCTGCTTCGTCAGACTTAGCTTCTCCTTGCCTTAAGTCATCTAGGAGATCCTGTCCTTTTTGCCCAAAGCCAAAGTACGTTGTGAGAAGAGGTGATGCCAATATGTAAATCCTTTGAGGAAATTGGACAGGGAGGGTAAACAAATCTCATGTTGATCCTCTCAGTAGACCATAAAAGCAAATTTTTAAAAACTGCAGTAAGTCTCTTTAGGAGGAAATGTCTGAAGAGAGCTCAGGATATAATGTGTTAATAACAGCAAAAAATCACCAAAAGACAACTGACAGAATGGGAGAAGATATTTGCAAACGACATATCAGATAAAGGGCTAGTGTCCAAAATCTATAAAGAACTTATCAAACTCAACACCCAAAGAACAAATAATCCAATCAAGAAATGGGCAGAGGACATGAACAGACATTTCTGCAAAGA
>PISX010035701.1:0-12661 GCA_004024625.1 Mellivora capensis | reverse complement strand
CAAGAGGCATGGGGACTGACAGGTTGAAAAAACAAAGAAACCATACCCGAGGACAGTGAGGCTCTTTTCTGTCCTCCTACTTTGCCTCTACCAGCCCAGAGACAACATACGCTGTGCAAAGCCTTGTGTAGATTAGAAAAGGCATCCTCTCTGGAGTACTTAAGGAGAAAACAGGGTATTTTTCTGGGGAGAGCAGACCTCAGGAAATGAACCTGGGGTGGAGGATCCTTTTGTGTCAATCTTCAACATGTTCTCCAGCCAATGCAGTCCCATCACAACCCACTGATTGGGTAGCAGACCATGGGCTGGTTTTTGTGCCCCTATGCAGTGACATCAGCTAGATCATACTTGGTGGTCTTGCTGGTCCTCTCCAAATGGAAGGCATCCTCACATAGGCCTCTTTGCCATCCTATGGAACACCATCACCCACTGCTGGAAGGTTCAATATCCCCACCCAATTCAGGGCTGGCAGGAGATGTTACCATTTCATCAACACCATCCCTCAAACTCCTTCCTCTAACCTTACAAACTACCTACAACTCCATGGCCATGAAACCATGCCCTGGAATTCGTAAAGAACTGCCAGTTAGGAGGGTAGCTTCTCACTCCTTTGATGCTCCCCACAGAGAATATCTATGGCAAGGTACTGAGACATTTGGATTTGGGAGACAAAGAACCAAAGGCATCATGAAGGCTGAAGTCTGGGTCTGGGAGCAGTCTCAAGGACATATTTAAGACATTGATTTAAGTAGCTATAAAACACAGGATGCTCTCTCTAGACTGAAGTCATTTAATTCTTATTTGTCTCAATCCCCACAATGCCAAAGATTTCACATCTTCGCATCACCAAGACTTACTAAAAGAAAAGTATCCCGATCCCCTTATCACCACTCCACATTGGTGCTGTGGCAAAAGGTATATAACATTGTATTTACTTTGCAGTAGCAATGGGGCCAAGATAACATGATAATCCAGAAGAGGAAAAGGGAAACATAGAATATTTAAAATACATGTGGTGGTCTTCTAAAGAAAATGTACAAAATACATAGAAAGCCCTACAGAGCTGACCGAAAAAAACAAAAACAAAGTGAGCATCTCTTCCTTGGTACTCTGATTATTCCAGACTGGCACCCATAGCTTCCTCCCATCCCCTTCCTCCATCAGGAAACACATTTTCTGAAACAGATTATAGGCAAATTAACAGAGTTATAGGATGCTACAAAAATATTATGTGTTTCCTTTGTCCACTTCCTCCCACTTCCTAAGGATATGTTCACATAGTTCAATAGTAGAATCATCAGAAATCATCTGAGGAATGAGATTCTAGTGTGCAGAGAGTTCGTTTCAGTTTTCTCTCTTTTGTATTCTTCTTTGATTGAGAGTTGTGCATAGTTTTTGATTTTGAAAAGATGGTAATGATAATAGAAGAACTAGGATTTCCCAGGATAGTAAATAATCCAGTGAAGATGCTTCCACACAAAACTTATGTAGAGAGATTTAATCCTTGACCAGTGGACAGCACCGATTCATTTGATCCTGAAGGGCCTCTTTGACTTTGTCATTCCTGAGGGTGAAGATGAAAGGGTTCAGGAAAGGGGTCAACACAGAAATCAACAGGGAAACTATCTTATTGTATTCTGCTGCCTGTGTTTGCTTGGGTTTCACAAACAGGAACAAGCAGCTGCCATAGCCTATCACAACAAAGGTGAAGTGAGAGGCACAAGTAGAGAAGGCTTTCCTCCGGCCCGAGGCTGTGGGGATCTTGAGGATGGTAGAAATGATGTAGGTGTAGGAGACAATTGTTGGGGCCAGAGAGCCAATGATAATGACAATAGCCATTAAGAAAAGAACAAACTCTGTGAAAAGTGTGTCATCGCAGGACAATTTGAGCAGCTGCCCCCGGTCACAGAAAAAATGGTCTAACAGATTCGACTTGCAGAAGGTTAACTGAAATGTGGCATAGACAGGCCATATTTCAGAAAGGAACCCAAACATCCATGACACAATGACCACCCAGATGCACGTGCGGCTGTTCATAATGACGTTGTACCTCAGAGGGTTACAGACAGCCACATAACGGTCCACAGCCATCACTCCCAGTAATGCAAATTCTGTGGTCCCCACAGCAAGGTACAGGAAGAGCTGGGTAACACATGCAGCCAGAGATATTGCCTGCATCCCAGGGAGCAGCAACCCCCAAAGCATCATGGGCACAATAATAGTTGTAACAAAGATCTCCAAGGCAGATAGATGACCAAGGAAGAAATACATGGGAGACCGCAGACGTTTATCAATACACACAATCACAATGATGACTGTGTTTCCCATTAATGTCATTAAGTATAACAAAAAGAATACAGCAAAAAGAAAGCGGTGTAGTTCTTGGGACCCAGGGAATCCTAGAAGGTAGAACTCAGTGGCACTAGACAGATTGCTCATCATTTAGTTCTTGTTTCTTCTCCTTGTAAAATCTAGAGATCAAAGATTGGTAACATGGCTCCACATGGCCCTGCTCTCAAAAGAGAAAGAAGGCAGGTTAGGATGACAAACTATTTCCAACAGAAGATCAAGTAACATGACCCTACTGCTCCCACTCTGCACAAGACCACACTTGAATGTGGGCACATGCAATCTACCTTAAGACTTCCTGTCTTGATAAGGCTAAGACTTCTTTATCACTATTGGGGATAAGAAAACTTCCCATCTTTTTACCCCACTGGATATGCCTTCTCTTGGGGGACAGAGGATAAGTCTGTTTAAACTGGCCAGTTTTGAATATGAGTTGATCAGGCTCTCCAGTCTTGTATTGTTCACTTCTTACTGTGGACATGTGGCATGATGATATAATGGTGTTCTCAATGATGTCCAAAACACGGAATGTCAAACCCTATGCTGTATCCTTACTGGTACTGTATAGACCCATCTTGAGGCAGTAGAAAAATGGAACAACATCTAAGACCAACCTTCCTGCTTTCCCCAGATTTTAAATCTCCATTGTACAGAGCATCAGTGATCTACAAATGAGAACTCTGGAGCTTGAGATAATGTCCCAGGGCAGAATCATTCTCCCCTAACTCCATGTGCCCTGCAAAGTGTTACAAGGAAATAAAAGAGGCACCTGGCACTGACAACAATAGATCTGAGGCCAGTAACCCCTTAGGATGTCTGAATTTCTACTTCTCACTTTATCCATCCCATTACTCAAATGTCATCTCCTCAAGGGACTCTTGCCAGTTACCCTACACCAACTAGGAATGATTTGCTCATTTTTGGACTTTAGCATTTCTTAGTAGCACTTACTGTTACCTGATATGACATGTGCTCTTACTTCATTCCTTCACGTAACTTGAAGCAAATGCTGCAGTGACTACAACAAACAAAAATCCCTGTACTGTGCTGCTTATATTCAAGGGGAAGGTGGATGTTAGACCATATACAAGATAAGTAACTGAAATTACGGTGTTAGTTCATTAATCATGCTGAAGTAAATACAAAGCAAGGAAGATGGACAGGAAATTTAATTATATTTATTAAATTGTTCGTCTGTGACACTAGAATAGAAACTCTATGAGAACAGGGTCATGTTTATATAAATGATATTGTTGAGCTATAAAGTAGTGTTGATAAATTGTTGGTACATGATGGATGAATGGATGTGTGATATATGATTAAATAGAACTTGTTACTCACCTGAATATTTGAGCCATACCTCTTAGAGCCTACACTTCCTGGTTTCCCTTTATGGCTCAGGTTACCAATTTCCCTTCCTCACTTCCCTTACTCCTACAACCTCCTCTAAGATTCTGTGGGCCTTTTAAGAATGGGAAAACAGGTCAAGGACAGAATTGTTGGGACAGCTCAGTGATCTATATTTCTACAATGTGTGCATAATGAGAACTAGGTGAAAAAAACATAGAAGAAGAAGTTCTCAAGCAGCGGTGTCTATTGCTTTTATGGGACAGAAATCTGTTCTCATCTGTGAATGGGGGATTCGGAGAGGAGCCTCATCCAATCCTCAAATTCTAAACCTCCTTGTTGTAGGAGACTACTAAGCCTCGAACTCCTACCCTGGTCTTCTTTGACATTTTTCTTCCTAGAGGAAAACACTGAGAAGGCACTCACCTCCATGGAGGGCCCTCTCCACCACTTCTCAGGCTCTCCAGGGCTTGGCTAAGGATAACTACTGTCTAGCTACTGCTGAGCCACACACAGAGGCCTGGACAACTTCAGAAACAGCTTAGGAAAAAGTCCATAAATAACAGTTTTGTGAAGAGCTGAGGGTCTCTTTCTCTCTCTTTCCCTCCCACTACCCTCCTTCCCAAGGGGACTTAGTCACTGAGGTACCTCTTCCTAATTAACCCAGGTTCAGAGCATCCCTAAGCAATCAGTCTAGGGAGAACAGAACAAACTTTCAGTTATTCCCATTTTTGACCAATTAAGTGTCAGAACTTTCTAAACCTTTTGCTTAATGAGAAAACATGAAATGTCGCCAATCAGACACTTTCAGCAACAAGACTGTCATGACAAGGGCCTCAAGTCTAGGTTATGAAAAGACACTTGGGGCACTAAGCATATGTCACCCCTTCTGCCCTGTATCCTAAACTCTTCCCTGATTTTCTTAGCTACTCAGAGGGAAAATATCATCCTGCAACCCCCCAATAGGACACATTACAATTGACCTCTAAAATGTGTGCCAATATCCAAAAAGCAAGCTTTAACTTCACCAGAAATCCTCTATAAAACCTGTCTCCTCCTTTGCTAATTTTAGAGACTTCTGATCCTAACCCTGTTTACTCTCCGTGAAAAGGGAAGACGTTCTGCTTCCAAATCCCACTCCATTCTCTGCTATCATCTCGGGTTTCCACTTTTCTGGACATACGTGCATCTGTATGCATTCTAGTAAGACTCCACCAGCCATTTACTTCTATGGTGTGTCCCTGATTGCCAGCTGGTACTTCAAAGTGGGGACAGCATAAGGACAGCTAATGCAGGCAGTTATATTTACAACCTAGAACAAGTGACAAATGTAAATTGTAAGTCTGCTTTATGTTAGAGTGAGACAGAAAAAGTGACAGTCACAAAACATTTATCTGGATTTGGGATTTCATTTGTAATACACATGTTAAATCTGAGAATGTCAACAGGTGCAAAAGGGTATAAAGTGGGAATAATCTTCCTTCCCATTCCTCACATTGTCCAAGCACAACCATATTGCCATACAATATTGGAAAAAAAAATTATAAGTATGATCTACCTTTCTCTACAGAAAATGCTGTGAAAATTTATTTTAAAACCTTTTCTCTCTCACTCGAAAATATATAAAAGATAGTCTCCCATATCAACACATGACGTCACTTTTTTTTTTTTTGAGTAGCATTCCATTACATGGATACCCCATTCTTGATCACTGCTTTTGTTTTCATTTTACTATGAAAAATGGTGCTTTAAATACACTTAGAGATGTGTAAGTCCATACACATTGACATTTCTGAACTAAATCCCTAGATTTGCACTGCTAGGTTAAAAGACAGATATATTGAAGGCATTGGTTTCCATTAACATCCAATTATACTCCAAAAACTTTGGATTGATTTGCACTGCCTCTAACACTGTATGATAAGGGCACTCTTGATTGCCGGATGTACTACAAACCTAAGACTAATTCAGAATTCATTTTACATTGAAGAGAACAAAACTAAGATACCTTAAAAGAGAAATCAAAGGAAATCCTGTTCAAGTGGAAAATGTTTTGAAAGATAAAAATTACCAAAACTGTGCAAAAGCTTTTTATCTTGATGAAGTCCCAATAGTTCTCTTTTGCCCTTGCTTCCCTTGGCCTTTGGCAATGTTTCTAGGAAGAAGTTGCTGCGGCTGAGGTCTGAGGTCAAAGAGGCTGCTGCCTGTGTTCTCCTAAAGGACTTGATGGATTCCTATCTCACATTGAGGTCTTCCATCTATTTTGACTCTATTGTTGTGTGTGGTGTAAGGAAATGGTAGAGTTTCATTCTTCTGCATGTGTCTGTCTGGTTTTCCCAACAGCATTTGTTGAAGAGACTTTTTTCCATTGGACATTCTCTCTTGCTTTGTCAAAGATTAGTTGACCATAGAGTTGAGGGTCCATTTTTGGGCTCTCTATACTGTTCCATTGATCTATGTGTCTGTTTTTGTGCCAGTGCCATATGTCTTGATGATATAGCTCTGTAATAGAGCTTGACGTCCTGAATTCTCATGCCATCAGCTTTGGTTTTCTTTTTCAACATTCCTTTGGCTATTCAGGGTCTTTACTGGTTCCAAATAAACCTTAGGATTATTTGTTCCAGCTCTGTGAAAGCAGTTGATGGTATTTTTATACAGATTACATTGAATGTAGATTACTCCAGGTGGCAAAGACATTTTAACAATATTTCTTCTTCCAATCCGTGAGCATGGAACATTTTTCCACTTCTTTGTGTCTTTGTACATAAATATTTTATTCTTATGAAGTCAAATTTAGTCTTTTAGTGTCCTGAGATTTGTGTTTTCCTTAGAAAAGTCTATATCCATAACAGAAGGTAACAAAAAAGGAATGAAGAAAAATGAGGAGAGCCACAGAGAAATACAAGAGTCTACTGTGTGCACTAAATACAAGCAATAGGAACACCAGAAGAATAGGAGAGACAAAGGAGAGTAAGGAATATTCAAAGAAATGATGGTTAGAACTTTCCAAATTTGATGAAAAACATTACTTTATGCATCCAAGAAAGTGGTAAAAATAGTATATGTTTACTAAGTTTTTACTAGTTACTAGCACCTAGTATTTTATATTACCATCATAAAAAATAAAAAGTATCTGCATGGCAAAGGAAAGAGTCAACAAAGCAAAGAGGCATGGGAGAAGGGAGAAGAGGAATGGGAGAAGATATTCACAATGACACTACAGACAAACGGCTGACATCCAAGATCTGTAAAGACTCCTCAAACTCAACACTCAAAAAATGGATAATCATGTCAAAAATGGGCAGAAGACATGAACAGACACTTCTCCAAAGAAGACATACAAATGGCTATCAGACACATGGAAAAATGTTCATCATCATTAGCCATCTGGTAGATTCAAATCAAAACCACATTGAGATATCACCTTACCCCAGTTATAATGGCCAAAATTAATCAGGCAGTAAACAACAAGTGTTGGAGGGGATGTGAAGAAAGGGGGAACCCTCTTACACTGTTGGTGGGAATGCAAGTTGGTGCAGCCACATTGGAAAATAGTGTGGTAATTCCTTAAGAAATTAAAAATAGAGCTACCCTTTGATCCTGCAATTGCACTACTGGGTATTTAACCCGAAGATACAGATGTAGTGAAAAGAAGGGCCAAAGGGCCATATGTATCCCAATGTTCATAGCAAAAATGGCCAAATCACCAAACTGTGGAAAGAGCCAAGATGCCCTTCAAAAGATGAATGGATAAAGAAGATGTGGTCCATATGTACAATGGAGTATTATACCTCCATCAGAAAGGATGAATACCCAACTTTCCTATCAACATGGACAGGACTGGAGGAGATTATGCTGAGTGAAATAAGTCAATCAGAGAAAGTCAATTATCATATGGTTTCACTTACTTGTGGAACATAAGGAATAACATGGAGGGCATTAGAAGAAAAAAGGAAAAGTGAATTGGGGGAAATCAGTGGGTGGGACGAAGCATGAGAGTGTGGACTCTGAGAAACAAACAAGATTTTGGAAGGGAACAGTGTGGGTGGATAAGTGACCCTGGTGGTGGGTATTAAGGAAGGCATATATTCCATGGAGCACTGGGTGTGGTACATAAACAGTGAATCTTGGAACACTTATCTTGGAACAAAATAAAATTAAATTTAAAAAATAAACGAATGTTATTTGTTATGCAAATTGCAGTACTGCAATTGCAGGGTCATAGGGAATCTCTATTTTTAATTTCTTGAGGAATCTCCACACTGTTCTCCAAAGTGGCTTCACCAACTTGCATTCCCACCAACAGTGTAAGAGGATTCCCCTTTCTCCACATCCTCTCCAACACACATTGTTTCCTGTCTTGCTAATTTTGGCCATTCTAATTGGTGTAAGGTGGTATCTCAATGTGGTTTTAATTTGAATCTCCCTGATGGCTAGTGATGATGAACATTTTTTCATGTGTCTGATAGCCCTTTGTATGTCTTCATTGGAGAAGTGTCTGCTCATATGTCCTGCCCATTTTTTTGATATGATTATCAGTTTTGTGTGTGTTGAGTTTGAGAAGTTCATTATAGATCCTGGATATCAACCTTTTGTCTGTACTGTCATTTGCAAATATCTTCTCCCATTCCGTGGGTTGCCTCTTTGTTTTGTTGCTTTTTGATCTTGATGAAGTCCCAAAAGTTCATTTTCACTTTTGTTTCCTTTGCCTTTGGAGACATATCTTGAAAGAAGTTGCTGTGGCTGATATCGAAGAGGTTACTGCCTATGTTCTCCTCTAGGATTCTGATGGATTCCTGTCTCACATTGAGGTCCTTTATCCATTTAGAGTTTATCTTTGTGTACAGTGTAAGAGAATGGTCGAGTTTCATTCTTCTACATATAGCTGTCCAATTTTCCCAGCACCATTTATTGAAGTGACTGTCTTTTTTCACTGTATATTTTTTCCTGCTTTGTCAAAGATTATTTGACCATAGAGTTGAGGGTCCGTATCTGGGCTCTCTACTCTGTTCCACTGGTGTATGTGTCTGTTTTTATGCCATTACCATCCTGTCTTGGTGATCACAGCTTTGTAGTAAAGCTTGAAATCAGGTAACATGATGCCGCCAGTTTTATTTTTGTTTTTCAACATTTCCTTAGCAATTCGGGGTCTCTTCTGATTCCACACAAATTTTAGGATTATTTGCTCCAGCTCTTTGAGAAATACTGGTGGAATTTTGATGGAAATGGCATTAAAAGTATAGATTGCTCTAGGTAGTATAGACATTTTAACAATGTTTATTCTTCCAATCCAAGAGCATGGAACGGTCTTCCATCTTTTTGTGCCTTCTTCAATTTCTTTCATCAGTGTTCTGTAGTTCTTCGAGTACAGGAACATAACAAATAACATGGAGGATATGGGGAGATGGAGAGGAGAAGGGAGTTGAGGGAAATTGGAAGGGGAGGTGAACCATGAGAGACTATGGACTCTGAAAAACAACCTGAGGGGTTTTGAAGGGGCAGGGGGTGGGAGGTTGGGGGAGCCAGGTGGTGGGTATTGGGGAGGGCACGTACTGCATGGAGCACTGGGTGTGCAAAAACAATGAATACTGTTACACTGAAAAGAAATAAAAATAAAATAAAATAAATGAATGAAAGCTTTTATTTTCCAATGTTCACATAAAGTCTTAATATTCCTAGAGTTTTACTTTTTTTTTCTAATCTAATGCAAGTGATGTGGTTGATGGCTGAGTAAATTTGGGCTAGTTGCTTAATGTCTTATTTAGCTTCTACATTCTCATCTGTTAAGTGAACATAGGACTACTTACCTCACAGGTTATTGCCAAGATTGAATAAAAATATACAGAAATTATAAGGTACTTAGCATGCAATCAATACTTCTTTCCTTCCATCTATATGACACCAACACATTTGGCAAAATTTCTTATGCAGTATATTTTTAACATATAAGTATCAATCAAAAGGTATAAAAGTCATACTTAGCATGTTTACTGAAAAAAGTTCCTCATATCTTTGGAACAAAATAACAAATAAGTGAAGAGCAAAACTTGGAATCACATGATCCTGTGTCAAATTGCATTTCTGTTCAGTTTTGAAAATTATTGTCAATACTAAAAAAAGCAATAGAGGTATTTTGATTAGGAATGAAAAAACAAATATTTGTGGTGGCTATGCAAAAGAAATACAAGTTTTAATTACATACCACTCCCTTCTTTTTCCTTATCTTCTAATAAGGAACATTAGTTTATATTAGAAATTTTCATATTTTAATTTGTATCATACACACCAATATTTATGCAACATTTAGTAGGATTATAAAGAAACACCTGTAAGAAATAAAACAGAAAAACTGAATGTCATCTCAGATATATGTAACATATACTACATGGGATTAGCATTTACTTTCACCAAGGAACATTTCCAGAACAAGAGAATACTAAAAACATTCCCAGTAAAAGTACTATTCCCTCTAGTTTTGCTTTTGTTTTAATATGAGCATAGCACTAAGAATACAAAGTATATATTAAGAGGCATTCAAATTAAGTAAAAATTTGCAACATACTGTACCTGAGATACTTTAAATTACACATTAGACTTACTTTTAGTATGCTAATTACATGTGAATTAGGAGTTCAAATAAAGTTCTATAACTAGTATTTAGCTTTCTTTTTGTACATATTTTTAGTCTTTATTTAAATTCCAGGTAGTTAACGCACAGTGTTATATTAGTTTCACGTGTACAATATGATGATTCAACACTTCCATACAACACCACTTCCATACAATATACATGATGTGGTGCTCATCATTAGGGCACTCCTTAATCCCCATCACCTATTTAACCCATCCCCCCACCCACCTCCCCTGTGGTAACCATCAGTTTGTTCTTTACAGTTAAAAGTCTGTGTCTTGGCTTGCTTCTCTCTCTCCTTTTTTCCCCTTTGCTTGTTTTGATTCTTAAATTCCACATATGCGTGAAATCACATAGTATTTGCCTTTCTCTGACTGACTTATTTCAATTAGAATACTGTCCAGCTCCATCCATGTTGTATCAAATGGCAAGATTTCATTCTTTTTTGTGGCTGAAAAATTCTCTGTATCACTGAACATCAGAGAAACACAAATCAAAACTACAATGAGATATCCCCTCACACCTGTCAGAATGACTAAAATCTACAGCACGAGAAACAACAGGTATTAGCAAAGATGTGGACAAAGGGGAACCCTCCTGCACTGTTGGTGGGAATGCAAACCACTGTAGCCACTCTGGAAAAATATATGGAGGTTCCTCAAAAACTTGAAAATAGAACTACCCTACAATCCAGCAACTGCATTACAAAGAATGCATCCAAAGAATACAAAAATACTGATTCAAAGGACTACGTGCACCCTGATGCATATAGCAGCATTATCTACCATAGCCAAAATATGGAAAGAGCCCAAGTGTTCATTGACTGATGAAGGCATAAAGAATATATGGTGTATCATACACACACACACACACACACACATACACACACACATATATACATATGTATATATGCATAAATACATATGTATATATATATACACACACGCACACATGTATATATATGTATATAATGGACTATTACTAGTATTTATGTTTAGATATCTGTATTGGTTTTCCATGTACTTAGCTGTGAAGAGTAGAGATGAAAATAAATGGAGCAAAAGCGATTGAGATTTTGTAGTGTAAATAGTAGTAAGGAGATAGTATGAGGCATCTCAATTCATTTTGGAGTAAGAGACATCTGCATGCTCTGAAATTAAAGGCTCAATGGACAGACATACCTGTCTCTCAACTCCCAGGGTGAACATGGAGAAGGCATTCTGGTTGAGAATTATGGCCTAAAGGTTTGTGTCCCCTCAAAATCCAACGTAGAAACCCTGACACCCATTGCAGATGATTTGGGTGATGGAGACTCTTGGGAAGTTATTAAGTTGAAATGAGGTCATTACTTAGGGCCCTCATCACATAACAACAGTGTCCTTCTGAGAAAATTCACCAGACCGTGCTACCTCTCTTTCCCAAATATCCACCAATGAAAGGCCAGTTGAGTATTTGTGGAGCATAACAAATAACATGGAGGACATAGGGAGATGGAGAGGAGAGGGGAGTTGAGGGAAATTGGAAGGGGAGATGAACCATGAGAGACTATGGACTCTGAAAACAATCTGAGGGTTTTGAAGGGGCGAGGGGTGGGAGCTTGGGGAAGCCAGGTGGTGGGTATTGGGAAGGGCACCTATTGCATGGAGCACTGGGTGTGGTGCATAAACAATGAATTCTGTTATGCTAAAAAGAAATTAAAAAATTAAATTAAATTAAATTTTTAAAAGGCCAGATGAGGACATAGACACAAGGTCGACATCTACAAGCCAGAGAGATATCACCAAAGATTAAATTAGCCTGAACCTTCAACATGGACATTTCTGTCTCCAAACCTATGAGAAATAAATTCCTCTTCTGTAAGCCACCAAATGTATAGTGTTTTTTGATGGCAACCCAAAAAGACTAACACAGATTGTAACTTTCCTTTTTCAAAATCAACGGCCAAGCAGAAGAACATCGTCTTTGGTATAAGAGATGTTTAATGCCCCATCACTAGTTTCTTGACCAGGAACTCTCCTTTTCTTCTCATAGGCAAGGTCATTCAGAGAGGCAGCTTAGAACACCGCATCCCTGAGATGCAGGAGGGGAATAGAAATCCTGCTGGAGGAGAAGGGGAAGAAGAGGAAAGCATTACCAGTGGGTGGTCAGAGCTTGATTGGAGGGGAAAGGGAAACAAGGGAAAGTGAAAGAAGGAGAAAGAACAGAAGAGCTCAAGGACAAAGGGAGAGAACACAAAGAAAGAAGATAGTTCATAGATGAACAAAGGGTGATAGGGCAGGGCGCAAGAGGCATGGGGACTGACAGGTTGAAAAAACAAAGAAACCATACCCGAGG
>PISX010035700.1:0-12621 GCA_004024625.1 Mellivora capensis | reverse complement strand
CAGACTGTGACAACTAATACTCAACTCTCATAAGCTAAACACCAGAAAATGGAAATGTGAATATGCAGTTTTCATACATGAGAAATAGGATGTCTCCCTATTTAGCTGTATCTTCTTTCTTGGCCCTCAGCAAATGTTTTGGCTATTCCTTTAAGCGTGAATTAGGAGTATTCTTCCACCTATGCATTTTTCAAAAGAGATAAACCTCAATGGTTTTGTTTTTCCAACTATAAAAGCAATACTCATCACTCAAAAACTTATGGCTAATATAAAGTAGAAATTCAAAGTCACCAACAATTTCACTCCCCTGAAATAAACAATGCTGTGAGGAGTCACATATAGTCATAAACATGCAAAAATTATTACACATATACTTATTTCATTTAATAAACAATGAACATAATTCTACATCAATATATATTAATTTTTTTCTTTTATTGACTGTATAGTATTCATTTAACCAGAAAGCACCTGGTAGATATTAGGTTATGTCCAGAATTTAGCTATTACAAACATTACAGTAAACTTTTGTATATAACTATTTTAGTTTCACATTAATTCCTAGATGTGGAATTGTGCTGTCAAAGGGCATATGCTATATCTTTTCAATGTGTATCACTAGACTGCTTTCCAAAAAGACTGTATCAATAGACAACCCACCAACAAAATACAAGACTGCCCTTTAATCATGCCATTTTCAATCCTAGGCATTAGGAGTCTTCTCAAGTTATGCCACCAATCCAAGAGGGGAAAAACCTAATTTCACATGTTTATTTCATCTACCCAACAAATATATGAGCCCATCTACTATTGCTAGGCACAATGCTAGGATCTAGGGATAAAATGGAGAATCACACATAGATAGTCCCTCACAGTCAATTGCATTCTACTGAACTTCCTGATAGTTAGAGTGCACCTATTTTGTGTGTTAGCCACTTGTATTTCTCCTTTTGTGAACTGCGTCTTCATACCTTTTGTCTATTTCTTTGTTAAAGAGAGAGTCTTTTGATTATGTGGTAACTATGCTTTCGCAATCTGTCACATATTTTAACTGAGGGATATCAGGTTAGGATTCAGTCTTATATTAAAAGTGTGCATCCCAATTCTGACTACCTGTTTAAAAGTATTCTGCCTGCCTCTTCTCCTGGAAGACCATTTCCAAACTCTACTTGGCAGGCCCTGCCTAAACTGTCCTCAATCCCTTCACAGTAAATAAACTGTACTGCAGTTGGGGAAATTTGTTAAAACTCTCTCCAAGTCGGTCGAACTCTTTCTTCTGTCTGCTTCCTTCCTTCACCTTGATCTGCAACTGCTCAACCTCTCTGGAGTTTTCCACTCTTTATTTCTGTGGGCTAACTGTAATTAATCTAAATGAATAATTTTAAATTCCAATAATACAGATACTATGCTATCTGTATCTTAAATTCTCAGTTATTTAGTAAAAAAAAAAAGTGAGTTCTACTAGGGACGACATGGGATTGGGGGATTGGGGTACTGAAGGAAGGAAACAGCTGGCTTTCATTAGCAGCCCCTGCCACCCACTACAGTTATTACAAGTCTCATCCACCCACTACTAGCAGCTCCAGCCAATTCTAGAGCAACCAGGCAAATTAGAAAGAGGTCACTTCTCTGCCATTTATATTTCTCTGAGGATCCTTAGGACCTCTTGGGAAAAAAAGGCAGGCAATGAGAGAGGGATTAAGAATAGCGATCTCAGAAGAGTATTGAGAATAACTCAGAACATATGATATGTGTGTAGTAACCACCTACTGGATGAATATTTGGAGGCTGAAAGAGCGGTCCTCCCTTATTTCTCTGTAATTATCATCGAGGGGCTAAGGTATCAGTTCTCAAGATGACCCTTTATTTCCTAACACATAGTACCTCAAATCATAGGTGATTCAGGTGGTTTAGTTATAAGCAAGGACTATTTGATCATCTAGATATAGAGTAATTATCCTGGCTAATAATATTCTCAAATATAAAATGTCTACTAACCAAAATCAACATAGGCAATTACTTCTTAATTTACTCCTTAAATACATTAATAAAGTAATATAAATTCCAAACTTCAACTGAATTATAAGGAGTTGAGGCATGATAATTTAGTAAATGGGACAAGTAAGATACCTGATTTTTAGTTCTGGTTATATAATGTACTAGACATATGTTTCAGGTTAAGTAACGTCCCTAAATCTGTTTTTTGTTTTTATTTTTTTAAAGATTTTATTTATTTATTTGTCAGAGAGAGAGAGAGCGAGCGAGCACAGGCAGACAGAGTGGCAGGCAGAGGCAGAGAGAGAAGCAGGCTCCCTGCCGGGCAAGGAGCCCGATGTGGGACTGGATCCCAGGACGCTGGGATCATGACCTGAGCTGACGGCAGCTGCTTAAGCAACTGAGCCACCCAGGCGTCCCCCTAAATCTGTTTTGTCTTTTATAAAATATCCACACTACTCTGATGATAATGATTAAATGAAAGAAGTATTTGAATGTATCTGAGTATTTACCACTACACAAGAAAAAAAGGATTAAAACAAAGAATGAGGGCACGTGGGTGGCTCAGTGGGTTAAAGCCTCTGCCTTCGGCTCAGGTCATGATCCCAGGGTCCTGGGATTAAGCCCCATATTGGGCTTTCTGCTCAGCAGCAAGCCTGCTTCCTCCTCTCTCTGCCTGTCTCTCTGCCTACTTGTGATCTCTGTCTGTCAAATAAATAAATAAAATCTTTTTAAAAATCTATAAAAAAATTCTATAAAACAAAGAATGAAGGGTGACTGCAAATGAGCACAAAGATCATTCTGGGGTGATGAAAATGTTCTAAAAATAAACTGTGATGATACTGCATATTCAATAAACTGATTAAAAATTGCTCAACTGTACACTTAAAAACAAGTGAATTTTATGAAATTTTATCTCTATAAAGCTGTTTTTAAGAAAGAATAAAAGAATATTAACAGCCTGAAAAGGATTCTTGATTACTACCATTTGTCAACTATTCCTCTATCTTCAAGACCTTACTGATGGGCTGAAGACCAGTGCATTTCCTTAAATAATTCAGGCTCCTCAACTCCTGCTTAAACTGTCTGTCTCCCTATTAGAAACAAATGAGGTCTCATATCATTAAAATAATCTTGTGTTGGGGCAGCTGGATGGCTCAGTCAAATAAGTGTCTACCTTCAGCTCAGGTCATGATCCCAGGGTCCTGGGATCAAGACCCCTCATCCGGCTCCTTGCTCAGCAGGGAGCTTGCTTCTCCCTCTCCCTGCCACTCCCCCTGCTTGTGCTCTCCCTCTCTCTCTGTCAAATAAATAAATAAAATCTAAAAAAAAAAAAAATCTGGTGTTACTCAAGAGATAAAGGATATAAATAAAGACAAATATTATAGTCTCTCAAGATGTGATATATCGAACTTGAACACACCATAATAAACCAACAAGTCTTAAGAGATACATATATAACACTCTACTACGACAGAATATACATTCTTCTCAAGTACGATATTATCTTAAGGAATAAATACTCAGAAATAAATTTAACAAAAAACAAGAAACCATACTCTGAAAACTATAAAATCAAAGAAATAAAAGAAGACCTAAATAACTGGAAAGACATCTCATATTCATTGAACAGAAGATCTACTTATTGTTAGGATGGACATATTTCCTAAACTCATCTAGTAGATGAGATTCAACACAATAGAGATTCAACACAATCTCTATCATCCCAGCCAACTTCTTTGCAGAAACTGACAATCTGATCCTAAAACTCAATGGGAATTCAAAGACCAAAACAAAACAACTCTTGCAAGAGCAAGCTGGAAGACAAACACTTCTCAATTTCAAAACGTACTAAAACATACAAGTCAACAAACAGAACTGAGAGTCCAGAAACATACATTTATAATGAATTTTCCAAAGGAGTGCCAAGATAATAAAAAACTGGACACAGGACTTAAATCAAAACCACTATAGTTTACCATGTAACCCCCCAGTAGGATGGCTATTTTTAAAAATTAAAATTAAAAAAAATAACAACTGTTGGTAAGAATGTTGAGAAACTGGAACCCTGTGCATTGCTGGTGGGAACGTAAGATGGTGCAATTGCAGTGGAAAAACAGTTTGGTGGCTACTCAAAACGTATAGCATAGAATTTCGTGTGATCCAGCAATCACACTCCTAAGTCTATACTCAAAAGAACTGAAAGCAAGGACTCAGGTATTTGTATACCCATATTCACAGCAGCACTATTTGCAACAGTCAATAGGTAGAAGTAACCCAAGTACCCACTGAAAGATGAACGGATAAACAAAATGTGGAACATTATTCAGCCTTAAAAAAAGAATGACATTTTGACATGCTGCAACATGGAAAACCTTAAGGATATTACACAGAGTGAAATGAGCCAGTCAGAAAAAGATAAATACTATAGGATCCCACTTACATGAGGTTAAAAGAAAAGGCAAATTCAGAGAAAGTAGAGTTGTGGTTGCCAGGAGTTGGGTATAAGAAGAAATGGGTGGGGACGCCTGGGTGGCTCAGTTGGTTAAGCGGCTGCCTTCGGCTCAGGTCATGATCCCAGTGTCCTGGGATCGAGTCCCACATCGGGCTCCTTGCTCAGCAGGGAGCCTGCTTCTCCCTCTGCCTCTGCCTGCTACTCTGTCTGCCTGTGCTCACTTTCTCTGACAAATAAAGAAATAAAATCTTTAAAAAAAAAAAAAAAAGAAGAAGAAATGGGTGGCTCAGCGGGGTTAAAGCCTCAGTCTTTGGCCTTTGGCTGAGCCTTTGGCTTAGGTCATGATCTCAGGGTCCTAGGATCGAGCCCCGCATCGGGCTCCCTGCTCAGCAGGGAGCCTGCTTCCCCCTCTCTCTGTCTCTTCCTGCCTCTCTGCCTACTTGTGATCTCTGTCAAATAAATAAATAAAATCTTTAAAAAAAAAAAAGAAGAAGAAGAAGAAATGGGGAATTAGGTTTAATGGGAATACAGTTTCTGTTTGGGATGATGAAAATTTTCTGTAAAAAGAATGGTGATGGTTGCACAACATTGTGGATATATTTAATGCCACTGAGTTGTACACTTAAACTGATTAAAATAATAAATTTTGTGTTATGTATATTTTACCACAACAAAAGTTACAGTAAGTACACAGTAAAATTTTAATGTACATGCCCAATGAACCAGAAATTCATCTTCTATAATCTCTTAAGAAATACATGTGTTAGTCTATAGCATTTTAATTTTTTTTTGAAGATTTTATTTATCTGACAGAGAGGGAGAGCACAAGTAGGCAGAGTAGCAGGCAGAGAGAGAGGGAGAAGCAGGCTCTCCGCTAGGCAGAGAACCTAATGCAGGGCTCAATCCCACCGGAGGCAAAGGCAGCCACTTAACCACTGAGACACCCAGGCACCCCAAATTTAATTTTTTAAGTAGACTCCATCCTCACAACCCTGAGATTAAGACCTGAGCTGAGATTAAGAGTCAGACATGTAACCAACTAAGCCACCCAGGCATTCTTTAAATTTTCTTATTTTGAAAAATTTTAAAAGTAATGGGGCGCCTGGGTGGCTCAGTGGGTTAAAGCCTCTGCTTTCGGCTCAGGTCATGATCCCAGGGTCCTGGGTCTCTGCTCCGCGGAGAGCCTGCTTCCTCCTTTCTCTCCCTGCCTGCTTCTCTTGCCTACTTATAATCTCTGTCTGTCAAATAAATAAATAAAATCTTAAAAAAAAAAAAAGTAAAATATGACCTTTAACTTGCTTCTTACAAGTGATGTTCAGAACTGACAATGTTTGGGTTTTTTTTTTTAATTACTGTCTTAGAACAACTATACTGCTGACAAACAGAGCCATTCCACTACCAGATTATCAAATAATTTAAACTCCAAAAGTCTAAATGAGACTTGAGCTAAGATCACAACAAATCTGAAGAGGTTAATTCCTAAAAGGCAGGGAAACAAAGATACTACACACCAGAGATCAAAGCCACTGGTAACAAAATATCAGGTTCCAAAACTATTTTGCAGACCAGGACCTTTGCCCCCAAATCGGTAGTGAGACTTTCATAGCCTTTGGGTTTAAAAAACTGTCAGGAAACACATGGAAGCAGAGATAATTCCAAACGACTTGTACTTTCCTCATCGTATCTTTATATATTATCTGAATTTCCCATAATCATTTTTCATAATTCACTCTCAACTAGGCCCTCAAAGCTTCCCAAAATTTTACTATCTTTTGCAAATGGATGCTCTTTTCTATTCCTCACAAATATTTTCATGGAGTCCTAGCACTCTCTCTCCTTACTTGCATGCTACAAATGACCTTGTCCTACTGGACAAAGACTAAAAATAGAATACTAAAGATTAAAGAGAGAAGGATGCCTGGGTGGTGCAGTTAGTTAAGTGTCAGACTCCTGATACAGGCTCAGGTCATGCTCTCATAGGTTTGTGGAATTTAGCCCGGTGTCAAGTTCCACACTGAATGTGGAGCCTGCTTGAGATTTTCTCTCTCGTGCTCTCCATCTGCCCCTCCCCTCTTCTCTCTCCATTAAAAAAAAAAGAAAGAAAGAAAGAGAGAAATCCTCTCAGCAATCAACCATCAACTTTGGAACTACCAGTATCTGCATCCATTCTCTTCTTTCCTCTGGTTAAAAAAGAGAACTTAGCGGCACCTGGGTAGCTCAGTTAAGCAACTGTCTTCAGCTCAGGTCATGACCCTGGAGTCCCGGGATCAAGTCCCTCATCAGGCTCCCTGCTTGGTGGGGAGTCTGCTTCTCCCTCTGACCTCTCCCTTCTCATGCTGTCTCTCTCTCTCTCTCTCTCTTTCTCTCAAATAAATAAGTAAAATCTTTTTTTTTTTTAAAAAAAAGAGGGAAAGAGAGAGAAGTTACCTCTTTCCTGTCAAAGAACAAGAATGCCCATTTTGATATCTTCTCCTAGACCTTTAACAATTACTGATTTCTCTCTAGCAACTTCAACTTCTTCTCTAGTGAATCCTTTCCAGGAGCATTCAAACATATTCTTCTTAAAAAAAAAAAAAAAAAAGCATAGTCTTCTTTATAAAAATAAAAAGACTTCCCTAACCCTGTATCTCTCTCCAGATACCACTCTAACTCTTCTCTGCTCTTGTTCATGGCCAAGCTTCTCAAAAGGACTCTTAGTGATTCTCTACTTCCTCTCCAACAATTCGTATAAAAGTTACCTGAAGCGGGGCACCTGGGTGGCTCAGTGGGTTAAAGCCTCTGCCTTCGGCTCAGGTCATGATTCCAGGCCCTGGGATCGAGCCCCGCATGGGGCTCTCTGCTCAACAGGGAGCCTGCTTCCCTTCCTCTCTCTCTGCCTGCCTCTCTGCCTACTTGTGATCTCTGTCAAATAAATAAATAAAATCTTAAAAAAAAAAAAAAGTTACCTGAAGCAATACAGTCAACACTTGTGTAACCCATGAACCACCTTACAAAATACAGCACTGCCAAGACAGGGAAAGGCTACTGCATACCCTCCCCGGACCACATCTTCTGTGTTCCTTCCACCTCACTGGTGGTATTGGCTCTTCTGATTTTGGCAATAATCATTCTCATAAATCCCTTTATATTTTTATAATTTATGTATGCATCCTTAAACAAGACACTGAACTGTTCTGCTTATTTTACAAAAGGGTATATTCTAAAGACTGAACCTTTTTAATTTCCAGCATTACGTTACCAGGTTCATCCATGTTGATACCTATTGCTAAGCATTTATTTTCGCTGCTGTGTATCCACACAACTTACTGAACCACTCTCCGGTTGATGGATATTTAGCTTAGTTTCTGCCACTACAGTGCTGTAATGATCATTTTTTGTGCATTTTTCATTATACCAATGAGTGAGAGTTTTTCTAGAGTAGACACCTACAAGTGGAATTACTAGGGTGCAGGATATGAGCATCTGCAATTATAACAGATATAGACAAACTGCTTTCCAAAATGTATCCAATCACTATTCAACATTCTATTTTTTCAACTTCCCACACTCCACTTTGCCAAGATCACACACGTTGTTCTGAATCTCAAAGAAATCGTAACATTCAGTATTATTTAAAAACCAAAAAGAAGGTGATAGTGGTCATTTATGGGGTTTTTATCCAAAATGGAAATGCAGGAGATGTTTACTTTGGTGGATTTGTGTTGATGCCATATTTCTCCTTGAGAAGCTTCAACTGGTCTTCCTTCTTTTTTGTGTCCATTGTCTGAACTGCCCTTGGCATTATAGTACAAATCCACCAAGTATCTGTTACAAACATTGAATTCTGAAAGGTGATTACACACATTCTTGGCATCAAAGAAATCTTCATAGACTACATAAGCTGTTCCTCTAGTTTTGGGTGTGTTCCCCACTCAAATGTGATGAATAGGTCCAAATTTCCCAAATATATCATACATTTCTTCAGCTATAATTTTGTACTGTAAATTCCTTATGTATAAAATCCAATTTACTTTGGGGCACCTGGGTGGCTCAGTCGGTTAACAGTCTGCCTTTGGCTCAGGTCATGATCGCAAGGTCCTGGGATGCAGCCCCACGCTATGCTCCCTGCTCAGTGGGGAGTCTGCTTCTCACTCTGCTTCCTCAGCCATTCGTGCTCCTTCTCTCACAAATAAATAAATAAAATCTTTAAAAAAAATCCAATTTACTTCAAGTGGAAGTCAAATGTTCACCCTCTTGGTGGGCTGGTGAGGTTAGTGCACCAAACACTGGAATTCCTCTGGATACCTCTGAAACTCACTCAAGTTGGACCACAACAAAGCATCAAAGGCAGGGTGTAAACACCCAGGCTCCCTCCTTCATATACTCTTGGCTTTTGTAACTCTAGCCTACCCAGTTATCCCATCACCTCTGTCTCCTCCCATTCTACCTACCAGACTTCTTAGAAGTTGGTACTTCTCTATGCTCAGCTATGGGTCTTATTCTGATTCAGTCCACATTCTTTCCCTACAATCTCGTGGCTTAAAATACTATCTATATACCTCTAATACAAATACCCAAATACGGACCATATCACACTTTCTCTTTTGAGATAGAAAACCTGTTTGCTCGTGTTCTTTGAGGGATCTCAATCTGAATAAATCCCAAATTGATTCCCTCATTTGTTTTCCCCTACTGACAACAACTCCTGGTAAGGTAATCCTCACTGTATAAACCAACTGCTTTTGTTTAATCTTCCCTTTAACCTCTCTCCACATCCAATCCATAACCATTGCCTCCCCCCTCCCCAGAAAAAAAATACATATATGAATTTTTTTTTAAGATTTTACTTATTTGCCAGAGAGAGAGAGAGGCAGCACAAGCAGGAGGAGTAGCAGGCAGAGGGAGAAACAGACTGCCCACTTAGCAAGGAGTCCCATATGGGACTTGATCCCGGGACCTGGGATCATGACCTGAGCCAAAGGCAGACACTTAACCAACTAAGCCACCCAGGAGTCCCCTCCCTAAATATATTTTTACTAAGTATATATTTACTAAATACATGTTTATTACTTTCTCCACAGCCACTGTTCAAAACAAGTCATCACTTTATAGCTTGAACAAAGGCTACAGCCTTCTAATTAGATTCCTGGTTCCCCTGTCCTCTCGTTAAACCATATTTCATCTCACTAATCCATATTTCATACAGCAGCCAAAGTAATCTTTTTATTTTTTTATTTTTTTTAAAAGATTTTATTTATTTATTTGTCAGAGAGAGAGAGAGAGAGCACAGGCAGACAGAGTGGCAGGCAGAGGCAGAGGGAGAAGCAGGCTCCCTGCCGAGCAAGGAGCCCGATGTGGGACTCGATCCCAGGACGCTGGGATCATGACCTGAGCCGAAGGCAGCCGCTTAACCAACTGAGCCACCCAGGCGTCCCCAAAGTAATCTTTTTAAAACACAAACCAGATCTTGTGACCCAACACTTGCTTAAAAATTTTTTAAATAAGCTTTCCATTTATCTTTGGCTAAACTTCAAGTCCGTGATACGGTATGGCCTACAAAGCAACGATCTGACTTCCTACTTGATTTGACTCCCACCTATCTCGTCATATTTATTTTACATCTTACTACCCTCCTTTCCTAGTTCCCACCAAGGGTCTTTTTTTTTTTTTTTTTTTTTTTTTTTTTTTTTTGGCTTCTTTGAACTTGTAGTGCTCTTTTTGGCCTCAGGAAAATCATGTAGACAATTCCCTTTTCCTTCATAGTACTTCATCACAATTAACTACACACTTCTTTTGATGGTCATTAATATTTCCTTTCCCACTAGATGAAAATCGGGGAATGTGTGTTTTGTGTAGCAATGCATACCTAGAACATAACATAGTGGACAATCACTTCAGTAGGTAAACTAATGAACTTCACAGTCTGGTTAGAAAGGAAGAGTTATCTCACTTACTACAAAATAATACCTAAAGATCATGACAGTCTTTACCTAATACCACAAAATACCAGTATTTCAAAATTGGAATAACCAATACTCATATTACACTAAAATCAGACACCATCTGCAACGAATTTTAATTCAGCAGACATTTAACATATCTGCATTATTTTAGATCAACCAGAATTGAAACACATTTCTTTACTAATCTATCAAGCTATACAACCTGATTTTTTTTATATACAACCTGATTTTAAAACTATAACTCAATTTAATTCCTCTTGAAACTTTTGCTGATACAGCAAAACTTTATTTCCTCACTTTAGGGACCAAACAGTACCATGATCAATGTTTACTATGTCTTTAAGCAGACACTCGATTGTTCAACAACTAATTTGAAACAGTATTTTTTGAACTAATTACTAATAAACTTATTCTTTTTGAAACACTAGACAGGGGCACCTCCCTCGCTCAGTTGGTAGCAACTATGACTCTTAATACCAGGGCTGTGGGTTTAAGCCCTATGTTGGGTGTGGTGCCTACTTAAAAATATTAGACAATTTTAAGACTTAATTCAAGAAAATAAATGTTTATTACATACACAAATATACTTACACTTAAGGGTAAACATAAGACTATGAGTATTCATATTACTTGTAAACAACTGCCTCCCTTTAGAAAATGTTTCTAAATACTAGTACTAAATGCTCCTCCTCTCAGTAGTCCTGCAGTTTTACATGCCATGTAGCTATTTCAGAATCAAAACCAAATCAAATATACTTCTTGTTCTTTTACTAATATTTGAGATAAATGTAAACAAAATTTAACTAGTTTAAACTTATCTCAAAAGTTGTTACCACAAATTCTAAAAGCATATGGATAAATAAATTGAGAAGTCTCTATCTTGGAAGATGAATACATGGATGGAGAGAATGGTTAAAATTGAGAGTTTACAGTTCTTTTTATAAAGAAGAAAACAATCTTTTGACTCAGTTTCTTACTTTAAAAGCAAGCAAATATCTAAAACCTACAAAGATCTCTTATTGGAAACCTCTGTAACGTATGCATTGGTAATTTTATATCTTCATAAAATGGACCTACTTAAGACGTTCTTCTGCTTAGAAGTCATCAATACTCCAACCTCTATGAAAAATGTAAGTCCATAGTTCTCATCTCAGGATTTAAAACTATCCACAGTTCAATTCTCAGTCATTTCTTTTTTTTTTTTTTTAAGATTTTATTTATTTATTTGACAGACAGAGATTACAAGTAGGCAAGAGAGGCAGGCAGGGAGAGAGAGGAGGAAGTAGGCTCCCCACGGAGCAGAGTTCGATGTGGGGCTCGATCCCAGGACCCTGGGATCATGACCTGAGCCACCCAGGCGCCCCAATTCTCAGCCATTTCTATAAAACCTTCAGGGTTTACTTGAACCTGAAAATAACCTACACACATTCAGATCCAGATCTTTACTCAAACTAGTCCTTCTAATTAGAATGTCCTTCCTGCTCCCCATTTCTAAATACATACCATTTAAAGTCTACCACGTATCCTACTTCCTTCAAGAAGCCCTCCAAGGGGCGCCCAGGTGACTCAGTGCGTTAAGCCTCTGCCTTCAGCTCAGGTCATGATCCCAGGATCCCAGGACTGAGCCCGGCATCAGGCTCTCTGCTCAGCAGGGAGCCTGCTCCCGCACCCCCGCACCCCCCCCCTCCGCCTGCCTCGGCCTGCTTGCGATCTTTGCCTGTCAAATAAATAAATAAAGCCCTCCAAGATTCCTCTGTCACTAAAGTTATGTACTTCCCAAAGCATTTCTTTGTATCTCATTTGGCACTTAACACTTGCCTTACATTAGGATTATTTTTTGTTATTCTATCTGCCCTCCCTAGTCACCTCCTTATTATAAGCCTCCAGAGAATAAGAACTATAGATATCACTGGACTTACCGTTTCCCCTCCAGTGCTTTACACAGTGGCAGGCATATAACAAATACTCAAAACACAATGAATTTTATAAAGATTACAACTGTGATCTTGCATTACTGCCCCAAGAGTCAAACAGTCAGTGGGAATACTCACTAAACGCTGGGTTTCAGAAGATGATGTTGCCCTTCGTTTTCTACCCACAGTCAGTCTCCCATTTCCTCCCTAAGACTTTGGTACCAAGAAAAGAGTAGGTCTTGTTTTTACCGCATTCACTATATTATCAACTCAATAAAAGGATTAATATTGATACTAAATGAATCCTGTTCCTTTT
>PISX010035699.1:0-12665 GCA_004024625.1 Mellivora capensis | reverse complement strand
AAACCCAGCAGGAGAAGAGAAATCATAAAGATCAGAGCAGAAATCAATGAAATAGAAACCAAAAAACAATAGAACAAATCAATGAAACTAGGAGCTGGTTCTTTGAAAGAATTAATAAGATTGATAAACCCCTGGCCAGACTTATCAAAAAGAAAAGAGAAAGGACCCAAATAAATAAAATCATGAATGAAAGAGGAGAGATCACAACCAACACCAAAGAAATACAAACAATTATAAGAACGTACTATGAGTAACTCTACGCCAAAAAATTCAACAATCGGGAAGAAATGGATACATTTCTAGAAACATATAAACTACCACAACTGAGCCAGGAAGAAATAGAAAACCTGAACAGACCCATAACCAGTAAGGAGATTGAAACACTCATCAAAAATCTCCAAACAAACAAAAGCCCAGGGCCAGATGGCTTCCCAGGGAATTCTACCAAACATTTAAAGAAAAATTAATTCCTATTCTCCTGAAACTGTTCCAAAAAATAGAAATGGAAGGAAAACTTCCAAACTCATTTTATGAGGCCAGCATCACCTTGATCCCAAAACCAGACAAGGATCTCATCAAAAAAGAGAATAACAGACCAATATCCTTGATGAAAACAGATGTGAAAATTCTCACCAAAATACTAGCCAATAGGATCCAATAGTATGTGAAAAGGATTATTCACCATGACCAAGTGGGATTTATTCCAGGGCTGCAAGGTTGGTTCAACATCTACAAATCAATCAGTGTGATACAATACATTAACAAAAGAATGAACAAGAACCATATGGTACTCTCAATAGATGCTGAAAAAGCATTTGACAAAGTACAGCATCCCTTCCTGATTAAAACTCTTCAAAGTGTAGGGATAAAGGGCACATACCTCAATATTATCAAAGCCATCTATGAAAAACCCACTGCAAATATCATTCTCAATGGAGAAAAACTGAAAGCTTTTCTGCTAAGGTGAGGAACACAGCAGGGATGTCCGTTATCACCACTGCTACTCAACATAGTACTAGAAGTCTTAGCCTCGGCAATCAGACAACAAAAAGAAATTAAAGGCATCCAAATCGGTAAAGAAGTCAAACTATCACTCGTTGCAGATGATTTGATACTATATGTGGAAAACCCAAAAGACTCCACTCCAAAACTGCTAGAACTTTTACAGGAATTCAGTAAAGTGTCAGAATATAAAGACAATGCACAGAAATCAGTTGCATTTCTTTACACCAACAACAAGACAGAAGAAAGAGAAATTAAGGAGTCAATCCCATTTACAATTGCACCCAAAACCATAAGACACCTAGGAATAAACCTAACCGAAGAGACAAAGAATCTATACTCAGAAAACTTAAAGTACTCATGGAAGAAATTGAGGAAGAGACAAAGAAATGGAAAAATGTTCCATGCTCATGGATTGGAAGAACAAATATTGTGAAAATGTCTATGCTACTTAAAGCAATCTAGACATTTAATGCAATCCCTATCAAAATCCCATTCGTTTTTTTTTTTTTCAAAGAAATAGAACAAATAATCCTAAAATTTATATGGAATCAGAAAAGACCTCAAATAGCCAAAAGAATATTGAAAAAGAAAGCCAAAAGTGGTGGCATCACAATTCCAGACTTCAAGCTCTATTACAAAGCTGTCATCATTAAGACAGTATAGTACCGGCACAAAAACAGACACATAGATCAATGGAACAGAATAGAGAGCCCAGAAATAGACCCTCAACTCTATGGTCAACTGATCTTCAACAAAGCATAAAGGAATGTCCAATGGAAGAAAGACAGCCTCTACAGCAAACTGTGTTGGGAAAATTGGACAGCCACATGCAGAAAAGTGAAACTGGACCTTTTCCTTACACCACACATGAAAATAGACTCACAATTGATGAAGGACCTCAGTGTAAGAAAGGAATCCATCAAAATCCTTGAGGAGAACACAGACAGCAACCTCTTTGACCTCAGCCACAGCAACTTCTTCCTAGGAACATCACCAAAGGCAACAGAAGCAAGGGTAAAAATGAACTACTGGGATTTCATCAAGATCAAAAGCTTTTGCACAGCAAGAGAAATAGTTAATAAAACCAAAAGACAACTGACAGAATGAGAGAAGATATTTGCAAATGACATATCAGATAAAGGGCTAGTATCCAAAATCTATAAAGACCTTAACAAACTCAACACCCAAAGAACAAATAATCCAATCAAGAAATGGGCAGAGGACATGAACAGACATTTCTGCAAAGAAGACATCCAGATGGCCAACAGACACATGAAAGAGTGTTCCACATCACTCGGCATCAGGGAAATACAAATCAAAACCACAATGAGATACCTCACACCAGTCAGAATGGCTAAAAATTAACAATTCAGGAAATGACAGATTCTGGCGAGGATGCGGAGAAAGGGGAACCCTTCTACACTGTTGGTGGGAATGCAAGCTGATGCAACCACTCTGGAAAACAGTGTGGAGGTTTCTCAAAAAAGGTCTCTCAAAAAAAATAGAACTACCCTATGACCTAGCAATTGCACTACTGGGTATATACCCTAAAGGTACAAACGTGGTGCTCTGAAGGGGCACGTGTACCTGAATGTTTATAGAAGCAATGTCCACAATAGCCAAACTATGGAAAGAACCTAGATGTCCCTCAACAGATGAATGGATAAAGAAGACATGGTATATATACAATGGAATACTATGCAGCCATCAAAAGAAATGAAATATTGCCATTTGTGATGATGTGGATGAAACTAGAGGGTATTAAGCTTAGTGAAATAAGTCAATCAGAGAAAGACAACTATTATATGATCTCCCTGATATGAGGAAATGGAGATGCAACATGGGAGGTTTGGGGGGTAGGAAAAGAAAAAAGTAAAGAAGATGGGATTGGGAGGGAGACAAACCATAAAAGACCCAATCTCAAAAAACAGACTGAGGGTTGCTGGGGGGAAGGGGGTCAGGAGAGTGAGGTAGGGATATGGACATTGGGGAGTGTATGTGCTATGGTAAGTTCTGTGAAATGTGTAAACCTGGCGATTCACAGCCCTGTACCCCTGGGGATAAAAATACATTATATGTTTATAAAAAAATTTTAAAAATTAATTAAAAAAAAGAAAATATTATAGTTTATGAAAGATCTTCAGTTCAAATGAACTAGTATTTAGATACCATGAGCATGTATCTGTTGAGAACCTATCAAATAAGATATGGCATATTTAACATATTAGTATACTTGTTTTTGTAAAAGAATGGTTTGAAATTTTTTAAGGACTATTGTGATGAAGTTAAAAAGTTCTACCACATGTTTACTTTTTTTGTGTACCTCCTTTTACCTCTCTCTCATTCTTTAGCCATTGTAACTTTTTCTTTTTCTTTTCTTTCTTTCTTCTCATCTTCTGTCATAGTCGCTGATCCTTTGGAGAAACTATTATAAGTCATATTTTATAGGATTCTTTAAAAAAGGTCTGGGATGTACAGTTGCAGATGGCATTAATCAGCTCCACTACACATTCTTTATTAGCTTTTCCATCCTTTTTGGTTCACTTCCCCACTCTCTCATTCTGTTCCCAGGTCCCTGCTTCAGACTCAGCATTTGAGGTATCCAAATGAAGATACATACAAACAGGATGTATGAAAACTCATCAAATTGCTTTTCTTCATTATTTAAAATGATTGTAATTTTTCTTTATTCTATTTATGTAATGGATATCAGTGATGGGTTTTTTGTTTCCTATATCAAGGTATTCCTATATATTATTTTTTTCTTCTTTCATGGAAGATTTGATTAACTGTAACTTATCATTTAAGTGTTTTTATGTTCATAGGTAAAACAAGTTTTTATTAGCATGTTTAAAATTAACTTACTGAGTTACAATAATTTTGAATCTTTTTTTTGTTTTTCTATCAAACTAAAGGATTTCCAAATATGTAAAAAACAATTTAGATGTAGAAAACAAATTATTAATAGTTTTCAACACATCTCTTTGAATTTTGCTAGATCAAATAGAGAAGTGTTAGATAAAGAATATAGGTAATGAACATAATAGAATATCTGAATCTGCTTTGCCAAATATTATATCAGTATAAATTATATGACAAATCTCAAAAAACTTTTTGTTTAAAAAAAGTTGTCTCTGGGCCAAGCAAAATTAAACTCAGTAAACATGTAAATGTTTCTGTACCTCATGGTAAACAAAATTAAAGCACAAGTAAAATGGCGGCTTATTGAAAACAAAACAAATTTTGTAGCATTTATAACTGAAAACTGTGACATCTATAAATTAAAAGTTTTCACATTGTAAAGAAGAAAGAATACTCATAAAAATGCATCAATAAATTCTTTAGAAAATTATACAATCTTCCAATAATAAATTTAAATATTTTAAAATTCAAAAGTAACACTTTGTTTAAAAATTAAATTATAATATTATATTTTCCTATTGATGAAACAAAGATTATTTACCTTTCTATGTAACCTATGATCATATACCATGAAATCAGCAATTGTAGGATACCTGTGATTATAAGCTTGCATAAATTATTGAGCTTACTCTGCCAACATAAAATAAGCGATAACATTCATAAGCTTGTCAATAACTTAATTTTAGGAATTCATTCTACAAGCATAATAAGTGATGCATAAAATATTTTGCACTATTTGTAAAAGTGAAAATTTGGTAAGAGACATATGTTTAATAGATAACATTAAACTGATAAAATTAAACAATTAGAGGTCAACTAGACTATGTTTTTTATGAGTTTCTGATGATGTGAAGAAGTGGTTTTTAGAAATAGAAATTGAAAGAGATAAAAGAAAGGAGAGATAATATTTTTTCCAGTGTAATGAGACTATTTAGGCTAAAAGAGACTGCAGTCCTACACATTTAAATGTAATCAATCTATAATTATTAGGACTAGCATAGTAAGCTTAATTTTATTATGCTTTTTTATGATTTTCTTGAATGAATATATATAACATTCTACCCACAAAAAAGTTATTCTTAAAAATGAAATACAACAGAAGAAGTTTCCCTTATTATATTTTATTTTCTTTGATTTCTGGATTATTTTACAATTTATGGCTTTTATTTTATCTCTCTATATCCACTATAATGCAGGAAATATTTTGTAAAAAAATAAAAAACCTTCATTTATCAAGCATAAATAACTCTGGAATCATCAAGCTGAGGTGTCTTCTTTCTAGAAAATGTATATAGATAAAGAAAATTTAAATATCCATAAATATACATTGATGGAAACTTTGCTTTGACTGAAAGCAGAACATGAATTTCAGAAGCCTCTTGCATAAATAAAGCCTTTCTATTCGAGTTATTTGATTTCTTTTTTCATTTTCCTTCAATCATATAAACAAAATCTTCTGTCAAATGTCATTCCTGCCAGCTTACACTAATCAAATGAATAATTGATCCTTATGTTACACCACAGGGAGTTTCTTTCTTGGCTTGTGTTTTTTTTTTTTTTTTTTTTTTACAATATAATTGAGGATTTTGTGAGGCAATTGAATCCACTATTTGCTGCCTTGTCTCTCATGTTAGCTATTTTACGTAAATTTATTTACTGGGGAGTTGTAAATGGCACCCTGCTGTCTTCATGAAGAAAAAAAAATTGCTTTTTTACATTCACAGCAGAGAGCAGAAATCAAAACATGGATGAATAAAGAAAGGAGGATGCTTTAAAAGTAATATATTAGAAAAGACACCTGTTTTAAAATTTCAGCTTCTGACCTTTTTCTAGTGGATAACTATTGTCTTCTTTATTTACCATAATCACCTGCATTAACATCTCAGAGTTTTTGCCTGGATTCATATTTGAAAAGATAGATGTGTGTGGTTGTAACAGTAGTAACTTTGATGCAGGAAGGCTGGGTCTGAGGACCAAGAGGTGGTTTCCACAAGAGCAGCCAAGAGGATCCTTGGCATTATGCAGAATAGAAATCAAATGTGAGCCAGTAAAAGTGTATGCAAAGTTCATTGAATAGCTTAAGTGACAGGTAAAGAATAGTAGATAGAATGTCTTGGAGTTTCTGAAAGGAAAGGAGAATGAGTCTCTTTGTTGCTTGGGGTTAGAGGTTTGTATTGGAAAGGGGTTCAGGGATGTTTCCTTCAGGAATTTGGGGTAGGTTCTGAGCAAAGGCAAGTGTCAAGTGAACAGTAGGTGTTATTCTATGAATATTGATTAGTGTTGATGGTAGTGTCAACTAAAGTTTGTATGAAGCTAATATCCGGGAGCATGTTTAGGATCCAGCTTTTCTTAGATATTATCAGGTGTTTGGGGCCTAGGATTCAACTCAGAGTAATTAGTTTCCTGTTTCCCCCTTGAAGTGGGAACATAGCTTCCTTGGCTCATTCAGAGGCACTATATATAACATGGGTAAATATATAGAACATGAGCAGAAAGACAGCAGAGATGGCAATGTTCTAAAATGGAGTCCTTTGAGCTTTCCTACCTCAACTTGAGCTCAGAGTGCCTTAGATGCTCCCAGAAGCATTTGAGAACTGCAAGAAATACTGGTTGGAAAGTGGGAAAATTGTTCAAGGGAAGGAACCTTCTGAATATGTCTCTCAGTGATTTTAGCATAAATCTATGGCTACAATTATAAACATCATTGCTATTTTTGTATTTGTCTTTCCATATATAGAAGCCTGTTTTCTCTTGTCCATAAATCAGATTATATTTATTTCTCTTGTTATTATGCCTTGCTAGCTTTTTAAAAAAATTATCTAACCAAAGGAAACATTTAAGATGACATTATATACCCGTAAGAAGAGCTTATGAAATGAAGCATCATTAGGCTACCTTTCTTAGTGAAAACAAGTCTTATATAAATAAATTTGTGAAAAACATATATATTTCAAAGTATAATTCCAATTTTTAAATATTCAAGAACAAATTTAAAAAATGTATCAGGAGGATACCTGGGTGGCTCAGTTGGTTAAGCATATGTCTCTTGGTTTGGGCTCAGGTCATGATCTCATGGTTTGTGAGATCCAGCCCTGTGCTGGGCTCTGTGCTCAGCAGGAGTCTGCTTGGATATTCTCTTCTTCTGTCCCTTCCCCTACACACACTCTCTCTCTTACTCTCTCTCTCTCTCAAATAAATAAATAAATCAGGAAACTGCCACACTCTATTTCAAATTGCCTGTAACCTTGGACATTCTCACCAACCATGTATGAGAGTTTCAGTTTCTCTACCACCTTTTTAACTCTTCATATCATCAGTTTTATTATTTTTTTACTTTTTAATTATTCTAATCAGTAGCCAGTGGTATCTCATTTTTATTTCAATTTGCATTTCCCTAATAATTGATGTTGAGTGTATTTTCATGTTTTTTTTTGACACCCATAAGATGTATGCTCTATCTCAAAATGTCTCTTCATATTTTGTAATTTATCAGTTTATATCATCTTATTTTTTTTATTTTAACAGTTCTTTATATACTCTGGACTGATATCCTTTGTCATAAATGTGATTTATATATATTTTTTCTCAGTTTTCACCTTATGTATTCATTCTCTTAACAGTGTATCAATGCATAAGTTTTTTCTTAATTTTGATAAGGTTTAAGTTATTTTTTTGCTTTCGTGCATCATGGTTTTGGTGACATAATCTTTGCTGAATCTAAAGGCATTCATATTTTCTTTTATGTTCCATTCTAGAAGTTGTATTAACTTCTGAATCAAGTTCCAATTTTGCCATTAGAGGTTCAATTGTTTCTATACCTTTTTTTTGAAAAGAATACACCTTCCTTATTGAATCTAGCCAACTTCATACCTTCATTACAAATCAGGTGACTATATTTGTAGGGGCTTATTTTCGGCCTCTAAGCAGATTCATTTATCTAAATTTCAGTCCTTTCATTCAGAGGTGGATTGCTTCAGTTTTTAAAAAATATTGATATTTACATTAGCTATGTTAAAAGATAAACTGAGGCATATTAAAAATTTTAAGAGTTGGGACGCCTGGGTGGCTCAGTTGGTTAAGCCGCTGCCTTCGGCTCAGGTCATGATCCCAGCATCCTGGGATCGAGTCCCACATCGGGCTCCTTGCTCGGCAGGGAGCCTGCTTCTCCCTCTGCCTCTGCCTGCCACTCTGTCTGCCTGTGTTTGCTCTCTCACTCTCTCTGAAAAGTAAATAAATAAAATCTTTAAAAAAAAAAATTTTAAGAGTTTATTTGAACAAAAATGAATTGGAATCAGGTAGTACCAAACCAGAAGTAGTTAGGAGTGGTCCACTGCAAGGAGCTGGAGAAAGACTTGTGGAGAAGAGGCAAAAACAAAGCAAAGCAATCATCTGATTGTCTGTAGCTTAAAGCCTAGTTAGCTGTTTGTGATTGATTGTCCTTAGCTTTCAATTCATATCCAAGAGGCACTTACATGCTTAGATTTTGATTTCCTTGCATAGCCTGCTGTAGCATGAGAGCTACCTCAGTCTAATGGCTTCCATGTTTAATTAATTTAGCACCTACCTTAAGATCAAAGGAATTAATACATGCAAAAAGTTCTGATCAGGGGCTATCATGTAATGAATGCACTTTATGTATTAGTTTGTCTATCATAATATCTGACCTCAAATCAGCAGCCTATTTCTCCATCTCTCCTTTATCCTCTGGAATTCCCATAGGGCTATTTATTAGACAATTAAAGGACAAGTATATAAGTAATCACATATGAAAAACAAATTATTAGGAAAATAAGTTACTGACATTTGTTTTTAATTGGAAATTTGTAAGCAGAGGCTCCCTGTACTATTTCCTAGAAAACAAGAGTTTATCAGAGTACAGTTTAAGAAATGCTCTTCTAGCTGTTATGGTACATAAAATAATCAGCTTCAAAAGTTTTGCTATACAGCAAAAAAAAAAAAAAAAAAGAAAGATATAGGCCTCATTCCTTTTTTTTTTTTTTTTCACCTTTAGAAAGTGTTTCTTTGGGGACACACAGGTTTGTCATTCAGTTGCATCTGGAGAAATCCCAGTTCTAAACATAACTTGAATTTGCCTTTGAATATAAAAGGGCTGTGCAATTTACATTTTTCCATATTTCTGTGTTTCTCAGCACACCAGGTTTCCATTCATCAAAGTAGGATAATTTTTCATATTGACCATAGCAAAAAACAAGTGTCGCTTCTTCCGTTGCTTCTATTATTACCTGTCTCTAATCTCTCTTCAACACAACCCTCAAGCATTATCAGCCTTAGAAGAGAATAAATTGAAAAATCAAAGAGTGATTTTTAAATCTGTGCACAGCTGCTCTAAAAACCAAATTCCAACAAGGGGCCTCCCTGTACTTTTTCTTCTCTGTCATGAGGTTTGGTGATAAAAGCATGCCTGTGAGGGACAAAGGGACTCAATCTCTCAGTGAGAAGAGCTCTCTATTCAGATCAAACACAGACCTCTGGGTGATTGACAAGGGTTTAAACCTCCCCTCTGTTTTCAGGCACCCAGCACACCCAGATGTAGTCCCTCTGTCCCTTGTAGATTTTCTGGGCAGCGCTTCCTCAACAAGGATTTTTAGGACGCATCTTTGAGTCCACAGTTTGGTATGTAATGCTTAAAGTCTTGGTAAAAAACGATACTGCTAATAACTATTCTGCTTCATTATTTTAGAAAATTCACTTAGGAATAGTTAAAAACAAACAAGCATCATCTTCCATTATTCTTGTTAAGAATTTTCTTATTAAGTTTTCTTATTAAGAATTTTCACACATGTGTATGTGAGAAAACATGTAAACCATTTAAAAACAGCATATCTGTGAATACTGTATTCTAATATTCATGGTTCTGTTATGACAAATATCAGTGAGAGAAGACTCTAGAATATGGAATTAGTAACTCAGGTTTGAAAAGTTGGAAAGTATTTATATAGTCTGTTACAAGGTGTATTGACCTTTATTTACTGTGATATAGAAAAGCACCTTAAGTTGTACCCAGTATAAATGAACCAGATGCCACTTAGAAGCAGAGAACGTGTGAAAGGAAGTACACTCTGGAAGATGGGGGCGTTAAGAGCAGTATTGAAGATTAAACAAGGTAATACAAGGTTTGTGTGGGTTTGTTTGTTTTCAGAAACTTTAGATTATTTTTGAAGGAAGACACCACAAGCAAGAATGAATAAATAGCTCAAAGCAATTTTTAAAGACCTCTTTATTGAGGTATAATTAACATACAAAAAGCTGTACATATTTAACAACTACAACTTGGTGAGGTTAGAGCAAGTTACACATCTGCAGGACCATCACCACAATCTATGCCATAAACATATCCATCAACTCCTAAAGTTTCCTCCCACCCTCCAGGTAGTTTTTAGACACATGCTGTGCATTTTATATATTCTTTTTTCCTGCGTATGGACATGTATGCACACAGTGTACAACCATTACGTGGATCTATAATGTAGTTTACCTTCCTGATGTACCTAAGATATTGATAACTCCAACTAATAATAAAACCAAGGGACAAAAGTCAAGATGAATGCTTTCAAAAGGTGCCTTAATGGGTTCATATATCAATATTTACTTTTATTAATTACATGTGTTCCATAAACTCTGAGAGTGATGATGACACAAACAGAAGGTTAACATTGTTTTTTGTGAAAACAGAAACAAAAACATCTATTTGTATTATGTTGTGTGCTGAATTGTGTCTTTTAAAATGATGTATTGAAGTATTAATCCCTGAACTTATGAAAATGACTTTACTTGGAAACAGGGCATTTGCAGAAGTAATCAAACAAAGGGGAGGCCATGCTGGATTAGTGTGGGCCATAAATTCAATCATTAGTATCCTTGTGAGAGGAGACATAGAGATATAGACACATATATGAAGACAAACAGATTGGAGTGATGTGTCTCCAAGTAATGTCAACTGTTGCCAGCAACTACCAGAAGCTAGGAGAAATCCATGCAACATATTCTCTCTCAGAGCAAACACCTTGATTTCAATTTTCTGGTCCTCAGAACTGTGAGAGAATAGATTTCCATTATGTTAAACTATCTAGTTTTAGGATATTGTTACAGATACCCTTGGAAACTAATATGCTGCTTTTTAACTGATATGCTATAGAAACAGAATCTATAAAACATAATTAAGAAAATTAAAAAAAAAACCTGAAATTACAAAGTCCAGAAGGACCTGTAACTTTTATCAGTCCACATTGTCTTTTGTTAAAACTTTATTTAGCATTATATATTTTATATGTTTACCACATTTTAGTAGTTAAGTTTATTAATAATTCCTTTGCAGTTTATTGACTTTTATATCATAATAAAATGGCTTTCCCATTATTAAATATAATTAACTTAAATACTTCTACGTTTTCATTTTTATACTTAAATATTACAGCTCTTCTCTCCCTCCCCTCCCTTCCTCCTTTCCTTCTTTCCTCCCTTCCATCCTATAGTGTAATGAGAAAAGCTGAGCTTTATGCTTCAAACAACCAAGTCTCAATTGAATAAAAAGTCTCTATTACCTATAGTATTTCATCTTTTCTCAAATAACTTGAACTGTGACCTTTATTACACATTACATTGTATATGACAATGATTTCCTTTTGTGCTTTCTACTCTGTTTCATTGATTTTCCTCTTTATTACTGAAAGACTGTCAGCTATTGACAGTCTTTTTGGTTCAGATTCTCTCAGTTATTCTAAGAAGTGTAATATTTCAAATAAAACTTAGAATTACTTTTTTTTTTAAAGATTTTATTTATTTATTTGACAGATCACAAGTAGGCAGAGAGACGGGTAGAGAGAGAATGGGAAGCAGGCTCCCTACTGAGCAGAGAGCCTGATGCGGGGGCTCAATCCCAGGACCCTGAGACCATGACCTGAGCCGAAAGCAGAGGCTTTAACCCACTGAGCCACCCAGGCGCCCCTAGAATTACTTTTTAAAAAGCCATTGTCATTTAACTTTAATAATATATTTAGCTTATATAATCAGGAAACTAAAAATAATAACAGCAGTTATTAGAAGATATTTCAGTATATGTGTTCTAAAATATGTATGATCTATATATCTTGTTCTAATCAAGAAAAATTTAATATAGCATATTATTCCTACATATATAATTTCATTCCAATCTTGCTCTTTAGTTAACTGAATCCATATGATATATGCTATTTTTCTTTATGGGTACATCATCCATTTGTACCTACTTCAATCATATCAACAGAGTCTTGAAACTCAACACACAAATGAGCTATGAAAATTAGCAAATATGTTTTCCCCTCAAAACTATCTACACAATTGCCATCATAAATTTTGTAAAAATTAAAATAGTTTACTGATTTTAATTGTTGTTCTAATTTAGTTAAGGTATACTCTTTCTGTTTTTCCAATTTTATTTCTTTATTGTTCTTCATTTTGTTTCTATTTCTTGGAACAATGCAACAATAAGTATGAATTTATTTAAGTACTTTGTAATTGATAAGTTCACAAAGTATGATAGTTGAATGGTCTCTATTTTTGAAATATATTTCAATCTTTAAGATATTGCAATGTAATTATAATTCACTTTTGATTACTCTTTAAAACAAGCATCTATTAATTTTTATCAATTTTTATTATTATTATTTTTTTAATTTGACAGACAAGAGATCACAAGTAGGCAGAGAGGCAGGCAGAGAGAGAGGAGGAAGCAGGCTCCC
>PISX010035698.1:0-12663 GCA_004024625.1 Mellivora capensis | reverse complement strand
GATAGCCATTTGTATGTCTTCATTGGAGAAGTGTCTGTTCATATCTTCTGCCCATTTTTTGATATGATTATCTGTTTTGCATGTGTTGAGTTTGAGAAGTTCTTTATAGATCCTGGATATCAACCTTTTGTCTGTACTGTCATTTGCAAATATCTTCTCCCATTCCGTGGGTTGCCTCTTTGTTTTGTTGACTGTCTCCCTTTTATACACATTTTGGGGGCCTACTCTTTGACGTCCAGGAGATATTTTACACTTATAGTACATTTCAGTTGTACCACACCTCAAGTGACCAACAACCACCTGTAGGTGGTGGCTGCCCCATGGGACAGCACAGGTAGAGACAATAGAGTGTTAGCTGTTCTGCTGTGAAGGATTTATGGATATTCATTCATTCATTCATTCATTCATATTCATTCAATGAATATACAGAGGGTTTCTATTTTGTGCTTATCTCTGGATATGAAACAGACACATGTAGATCTTGCTTCAAGTGTTCTGAGAGTCTGGTGCAGGAAACCAACAATAAGTTGGCAAATATATATACCAAGGTATGTGCAAATGTACGTGCATGTATGCGTATAGACAATGTTTGTTCACTAGTTTGGGACTGGGGGAGGTCCTAGGAAGGAAAGCAATAAGGTGCCATTAGACATCACCGTCCTCCTTTAGGTCGTGAAGTCACGGATGACTTCTCTGAGGCTATAACAGCTAAATCCAAACCTTAAAGAGAAGAAGCCAGCTATTTGAAGAATCAGCCAGGGGAAAACATTCCAGCCCGAGCAAAGGACCTTAGGGGGAGAACCACAAAAAGGCCAACATGGCTGGCATGAAGTGAGGGGGAAGCCCTGATGTTTTTTAACTCGGCTTGTTTACATGTTAGAAAGAGTGATCATATTTCCCGCATTGTTCATTTCTCTGCTGAAAATAGCAAACAGTCATGACTTGATGGAAGCCTTGGGCCTGATTAGGAGGAGCAGAACAATGGCACAAGGCCATGGGAAATTCCAAAGGGTAGTGGAGAGCCTGGCCCATCCCAAGGCCAAAGCTATCCCTAAAAGCATGAAGAGATTGAGCGTAAACAAGATGGGCATCGATCCTATGTACTGGCTTGGGGCGGGGCTCCCTCTCCCTAGGAGAACCCCCCACCCCCATTATCCGGCACTAGATTAAAGCACCAGGGGAGTGGTGCCTTCCAGTTGCCCGAGAAAGCACTCCTCCAGATATTTGCTCTTACCAGTCTGGAATGGTCGGCTCTCAAGACCAGAAAAGGCTGTCGGCAAACTTTTGGGGCAGTCACTTACCATAGAGAACAACCGCGATGAAATCATTTCAGAGAAATGAGTTGCCTTAACCTCTAGAGAAAAGGATCTCACATTTTCCTTGATTAATGGCTTCTGGTAGTTTAAGCCTTTTCCAGGAAACCTCCCTTAATGTCTGATCATACCACCCTCATATGAGTTGAGTCCCACCACTGAGTGCTTGGAGACAAAGTAGGTATTCTAAACGGACTCAGAAATGGACAAATGAGACTGCTTGGTCTCAGGGGAGCACAGAGCCAATGCCTATTAAAGCAACTCTCACTTTCTCTAGAGAAGTGTTCATGTTCTCTCTCCCTCTCTATTCTCTCTCTCTCTCTCTATTTGTTCCTTCTTATGACTCTCTGTGGAACCGTCTAATTGCCTTTATGTTCTCTGTAACTTCTTCAGCTTCAGCTATAGAGAGCAGAACAAGTTTCTAGAAATTCCCATCAACAGAGATATGTCATTGGAAGATGACAAAGTTAATTTCCCATTAAATGGCATGAACGGCTCATGCCTCCAAAATATTGTTGCCTGTAAAGCCCAGGCACTGAAATGCCACTTAGGAGGAAAGATACATTAGGAGGAAAGATACATTAGGCTGTTATGGGCATAGGATTTAAGTCTGATTCAGGCAATCAGATTCCCCAGCAGGACTGGAGAAATTGGGGGCTAGTGGGCTGAAGGACAGGTGCGTTTTGATAGAGGAAGACAGGGTAGGAGGGTTAAGGAAGAAAGGGCAATGCCAAGGTTCAAGGTCTCCAGCACAGCCGAGGACAAGCCCATGAAGACATTTGAATGGGACATTTGAGAACCACGGAGGCTGTGAAAAACCTAAGGCAAGCTGACAGAAAGGGAGACAGAATTCAGGAACTTTTCAGAGAGTTAAAACAGACTTCATCTATCTCATGGTTTTTCCTAAGGCCAGCCTGAAAGAAGTGCAAACCTCTTACGATGTCTGAGATGCAGCCTTTAGGCATCAACGCATCATACACATCACTCAATATGTACATATGAGCACCCACTGTGTGCCAGGTACAGTCCAGTGCTGGGGATGTCACCATGTCTGGAGGGCCTGCACTTTGGAATGAATATATCTGGTTAATTTAGACCATTTTTCAGCACGTCTTATCCTTTACCATTTGCTCAACAAACTTCTGTGTCATACGATTCTATCCTGATAGTTCACATTTTTTTTTTCTTTTTCTTTTTTTTTTGAGGGTTGAAGTGAAAAACCAACATGATATTAAAAGCTTGGACTTATCTCCCATCTATTATCAGCTTCTTCTTCCAGTCTAAATGAAGGAGAGTTGACCTCTTACTCCTTCTCTAGCTGCCTATCAAACTGATGATCAGAGGAAAGGCCGGAACTAACATTCATTGAGCATTTACGTGCCAAACACCTTGCTCCTATGATTCCATGTGTACCTTCTAACAACTCTGTTAATTTCATTTTATAGGTAAAGAAACTGAAGTTTCTGAGAGCTTAAGTAACTTGCCTAAGCATGGGCAGCTTGGTAAGGGACAGTCAAAACTGGACTCAGATCGGTCTAACCCATCAAGTCAAACTCTTTCCAATGTGCAAGAGTTTTCTGCTAATTTTATTTTTTTTAATTTTTATTATTATAAAAACATGGGACTTGAACTCATGACCTTGAGCTCAAGACCTGAACTGAGATCAGGAGTTGGACACCTAACCGACTAGCCACCCAGGCACGCCTCTACTAATTTAAATTCACGGTGGCTAAGTACACAAACTGGGGCTCCAGCCAGGATGGGTTCGAGTCCCCACCTTCCCATTTACTAGCTACAAACTTGTGCAATCACTTCATCCTTCTGTGTCTCAGTGGCATTAGCTATAAAACAGGGCTCCAAATAGTGCCTTCCTCATGTCAGGTGGGGACAAAATGAATGAACTAATAGCAGAATGCCCTTTGACTATGGTCCGGTGTATGGTAGGTGATCAATATATATTAGCTGTTATAATTTCTAGTAGCACAGTAATGAAAAACAGTGATTACTATAGAAATAGTCCACGGTTTTACTTTCAAAAGATTTCTAAGCAGCTATCTACTAGAGCTAATAGAGATTTTTTTGGCTTGTGCCTTAAAGTCATCATGTCCTTTTTCATGCCAAAATTCATATTAATCAGAATTTTCTTCAGCGTTTAATTTCTAGTAAAATAGCTGAGAAAAATATACTTTAGGTACTTAATGGTATATTAAGCAACTTTAAATGACGACAAAGAACTAGTGCCCAAATGGAAACATACCTTCAAAATGATAGGTGAAAAAGGAGGGGTGTAAAATTATGCAAATACTGTGAATGCCTGCATAGGAGAAAACAGACTGGAACAAAAACTATAACAGATTTTATGTGAGCAACCTGAAATTGTGGGTGAGTTTTTCCTTTACTTTCTAACATTTTTGCCATGTGATTTGATTATTTTTATACATTATAATAAAATAATGCACCATCACAAAGCTCTCCATAACACATATAAAGACAAATATATATCCTGCTATAATAATTTTAATTTCACACATATGTGATAGGGTGAGTTTTGTATAAAATAAAAGGCTAAGAGTATCCAGAAATACCGTACGAAATGAATAAAAAAACTTGTAGAAGGAATAAGAACCCAAATCCTTCTATAAAAAAAATAAATTTTCCTTAATAGCTGAAATCGGCTGACTGTGCTAGGAAAATGCTAGAGAGGCCAGGAGGAAATCTGAGGTTGCTTACATTTCCACTATGAAAGTATTTCTGGTGGATGGAGGCCTCTCCTCTCTCAAGCCTGCAAGAACTCTGCCCAAATCAGGGGCCAGCGTGCTGCCAAAGATGTGAGCCCCTCACCATGCTCCCTTCCCCACAGGGGTCTCTTGGGGCCCCAGCTGGTGCCAGGACCTCTGCAGGCTCTTGTTTCTGGAGTTCTTGCCTCATCCCTCTTCCTTCTTCCCCTTCTTCCTCCCTTTCCTTTTCTTCCCTCCTTCCCTGACACCAACAGGTCAGCTCATAGACCTCATGGAAACTTGCAAAAATATCTATCTGCCATTGCTGGGCACAGCAGAGGGAAGTAAGGCAAATTCATGGCCGCCCGTCATTGCCCAGTATGGGAGTTTTACAAGAGCTCTGACTTCTGAATGTCTGACTCCAATTCACCACTTCACCCCTTAGCAGGGGGCTGATTTGAAGCATGCCAGTTCAATGTGTTAGACCTCAGGATCCCCATCTGTACAGCTGGGGCGATAAGGACAATATCTACTCTAGGCTGTGTTGGTCTGGTCAGCACTCCATGAACCTCGGCTACTGTTATCACCTTTCTGTGAAAGTTTCATCTCTGGGTTTGCCCATGACAAATCTGTTCCCTCAACTCTTTTCTGAATCCCCCTCTTTAAAAAAAGAAAAAAAAAAAAAATATATATATATATATATATTTATTTATTTATTTCAGAGAGAAAGAGAGCATGAGTGGGAGGGGCAGAGGGAGAGGGAGAGGGAGAGAGAATTTCAAGCAGATTTCACTCAGACTCTGAGTGCAGAGCCTGATGCAGGGGCTTGATCCCATGACCCTGAGATTGTGACCTAAGCCAAAATCAAGAGTCCGACACTCAACCAACTGTGCCCCCCCAGATGCCCCTTTTCTGAATCCCTTTTTCACCATTAAGCCAGTTTTTCTGCAGCTCTTCCTTCCCTCCCACCCACCTCTTTCCCTCCACTTCCGTTTTCCTCCACTTCCACACATTATGCTATTCTCCGATGACAGAAGAAAGTGAGCCTGATATATTCTCTAGAAGGACACAGTCACTTACCCAGAACCTAGCACAAGCCACCACTGGATCCCATCAAAACCCTAGTCTTTATTTTCCTCCTGTGAGGCCCACAGAGTCTAGGCAACCTGCCCAATGTCTCTACTACAAAGCAGCAGATCTGAAACCCTCACCATGTTTGGCTGATGACCCCAAAGTCCACCTACACCCCAAGTATACGTATTTTACTATTTTTTCCTTTCCTTTTCAAGAGGATTGACTGAAATGTCAAAGAATGAATTGGTATCAGTAGGGGAGGAATGTGGCCCACCAGTTGCTCCTAAATCCCAGTGACTTTCCAGTCATGCCACTAACAGAGCTCCGAGGCTGCCTGGGGGCAGAGCCTCCTCCATCTCTCCTCCTTAGAGCAGCAGGAGTTGACGCCCACTGCCTTGGGTGGGAGATTGGGGGGCGGAGAGGAAAACCCAGTTGTCTCTTGCTTTACACAAAGGAACTTTCTGAAGAAATTGAGTATCCATCTTGGTAAATTGGGTCATATTTTCAACTGACATTTAATTTCAGCAACATGTTCCACAAAGAGAAAAGAAACTGTGGTCCCGAGACCACAAAAGAATGCAGTAAACCATTCACAATCGTGCATTTAGACAACAAATACTGTGAAATGTTTTAACACATCTAGTTAAGTAAAATAATGTAATAAAAATAGAGCCAAAAAAAAAAAGAAATAGAGCCGAGACCACCAGAAACCATAAATAGAAAACAGATTCATTTCCTTGGAAAGGCTATTGGGATTCATGGGGTACATACTTTCTCTCACATAAAAATTACCCTTGAGGGCGCCTGGGTGGCTCAGTGGGTTAAGCCGCTGCCTTCGGCTCAGGTCATGATCTCAGGGTCCTGGGATTGAGTCCCACATCGGGCTCTCTGCTCGGCAGGGAGCCTGTTTCCCTCTCACTCTCTCTGCCTTCCTCTCTGCCTACTTGTGATCTCTCTCTATCAAATAAAATAAAATAAATAAAATCTTTAAAAAATTTTTGTTAAAAAAAATTTAAAAAATTACCCTCGAAGGTCTCTTCTTCCAACAGCTCTTTTCCCCTTGCACACGGGGCGAGTTCTCAGTGGCTCCCACTCACTTACTGGCCTCTTTGGACACAAGCAGCCCCTCCAGCTGGCACTTCTGTCCCAGTCCCTGTGTGACTCGATCCATGAGCACATGGAAGAAGTGTTGGCATGCTCAGCGCCCAGTGAAAATTAACTGCTATGACGACCTTTTTGTGGAAGTTTTGGATTGAGTTTGCCCCCTTGGAAGTTAGTGATTTTAGTAGAGTAGGTGGCTAGGAAGGAACTTATTGGCCCAGTATGGATTCTAAGAAATAATAGACACTGCAAGGCCACCTGGAGGCCAGTGGGAAGGGAGCTTGTTGCCTTCTGTCCCCCCAAACCTGCCCTCTCACCTAGAAGGTTACCTCCCCTTACAGCCGGTGCTCGCCAACTTCAGACTGGTTATTCCGGAAAGGGTGCTGCTTCCTGAGGAATGGGGAGAGTTAAGGAAACCAGAAAGAGGCACAGAATGAAGAGATTGCATTCCAGACATCAGCACAATTTCCATGCATTATGCTCTAAATGGTAGTTAAGGCCTGGCCAAATTACTTAGCCCTGATTTTCTAGGAACAAAGCCTTGTCTCTCAGGTTTTTGGGTTTGTGAATAAAGAACAGAAAAGAAAAATTTCAGCATATGGATATCACAGAATATCCAAACCCCTCCATTCATATGCTCAAAATGTGAAAAATCCCTGAAATTCATCATTGGGATCTGTTTGTCTCCCTTTCTGAGCTGATTTCTACCTGCCTTTACTCTCGCCTGTGGTCTCAGAGCCCTTATGGTATCCTGGGTCCCACAGAACATTCTTTTCCCAGACCAGCCCTTCAGGGAGAGCCATGCTACCCCCTCACACCTGAATGATTCTCGGCTCCGAATCCATTTTTAATCCAGGTGTCAGGAGAAAAACATCTGATTCACGTAATCCACCCTAAAATACAAATGATTAACCGCTTCAAAGATTAACGTCTTCAAAGCCTGTTTGCATTTTTGGACATGTTGATTACTGAGCCGTGAACCGACTGGTTTGGAGCAAGAGAGGAAACGTGTCCCCGGGACATACTGGCTGGCAGCCCCGCTCTGACCACCAAGTACCTTGGACCCCTTCTGTCCTCTTCCTTCCTTCCTCCTTGGTTGTCTATAACGTCCTCCCAAACTGCTGGTGGTCTCCCCACCCAGACTGGTAAGCGGCAATGGTAGGGCTGTGATTGTGGTCGTGATTTTGTTCTCACCATCTCTCATCTGCCGAGCCTCAGCTTCTTCATCTGTCAGTGGGGTCTAATAATATCTACGAAACATTGTTGTGAAGACCAAAATAGGAGGTGGTAGATTAATGTTACTTTTACTCTCCAATAAACCCAGCACCATCAAGCAGAGGAATTACCTTAACCGCATACGAGGTACTCAGATCTTGGAAGAAACATGCTTTTGAAAAATAATCTTGGTGGATTTCCAGGGGGATTTACAATTTCCACTTTCTTCTGAACCCCTCATAACCTTCCTTATACGTCCTCACATTCCAGTCTATTGTGGTTTGCATACAACTTGTCCCTCTGTTCTTTCTAAAGATAGGCATATGATCCCTTCATGGCCAAATAGCTTAGTCTATGCCACTGAGCAAAGAATGGGTCCAGGGATGTCTTTTGTGGATCTGCTGGGAACAGAAATTCCTTGCTGTAAGGATAAAAATTTGAGAAGCACTGCCTACAAGAAGCCAAACCAGGCCAATAGGCAGTGAACTTGGCCCAAAGAAGGTCAACCATCAGAGAGGTCTGTCCTGCTGCTATCTAGCAATCCATTGAAATGCATGTATTTACTTTAACAGGGGTCAACTTAAAGGGACATCCTTTGGCTAGGCACCATCGGTGACATCAGTGTAAAGGTGCACATCCTGTGGCATTCCTGCTTTGTAACAGTGACAGCCAAAGGAGGGAGCAGAGCCCATGCTCCTCGAGTAAATGCCACAAAATATCATCAGCCCAGGTTTGCTTCTGGAGGTATTTCATTTCATCTCTCTGTTTTAACCTCCTCTGGGCTCAAAACAGAGAATGAGCAATATAGAAATGAGGACAAGGGATGATTAATTCGGAAGGAGCTCTGCCTTTTTCCAGTAGTTATCTCATTCCTTGGATGCTTGCCCACTTGGCCTCCAAACCTTTCCTTTTGTTTTTCCACCTTCCCTCCTTAATCTGCCCCTTCTCTGTGGGGAGTTCATGCCTTGACTAGCCAAACACAGTAAACGAGTTGGAGGTAGAGAAGGTTATGCCCTTCTAGAAGAATCCATGAGTTTAGCCTCCTCTTGTGGGGTATTTTTTTTTCTTCTTTTCTTTAACTGCAGCTGGATTTGCAACCCTTTCAAGGTTGGGAAGTTTTCTGTTGGCAATAGTCATATTTGATCCTCATGTGGTAAACACACCAGTAGCAAATGTTTACAAGAAAGTGGGCTCCTAGGGATTGTGATATTTCCACGCTGACAAATTTAAAAGCTGGGGAAGGTGGAGGTAGGGTGAGTTCTTCTGTGTTAATAATTTCATGATAAGCAGGCAGGAATGATCTAAGAATCATTCAAGAGAGAGCTATAGTTCTGGCCAAAAGATGCAAGGATTTGAAAAAAGAAAAAGTATTAACTCGAAATCCTTCACTTAAATTGGACTAAACTGTACTTGACATTTGGGAACTGCTGCTCAGGCAAAGATAAAGTTACTAAGGTTTCCAAATGTAAGGTTGAGATAAAGTGTGGAGGCTCCTTGAGATTTGGACGTATAACTTTGAAACTTGGAGTAAAAACTCAGTTCCTTGGAAGATGCTCGGTGGAGAAAATATTTTTCTTGGCACAAGGTGCTCCATTTTTCTTAGGAAAAATTAGAAAGAAGGAAAAGGCCGAGGAAGGCCAGTTTGCATACATGGGGCAGAGGCTGAAATAAGACTAACGAGCCATTTAAACTCATTCAAACGCATTCCTTTTCAGCCCAACAAAGTGGGAGGAAGCAAGCAAAGAAAAACAAAGAAAAAGAATTTGATCAGAAATTATTTTAAAGCAAAAGCCTTGTGAATTCTAATCCAAGGGCTCGTGGGAGGGCTTACAGAGAACCCATCATTAGCTATACCGAGTGCTGTAATGATAGCAAAAATCCTCATCTGCCAAAATCCTGAACTAAAGAATAGAAGATGTCTAAATGAAATGTCTAAATCAGTGGGAGGGCTCTGCGTGGCACAGTAGCCTAAATCCCTGTCTCTCTGGTTTACAGAATAATCTTCATCCCAGTTTCTCTGGATGAAGGTAGGAGGTAGGAATCCTCCCTGTTATGTGTCTGCCTGCAAAATGTGGACAGAATCTGGGCTGGCGGGTTCACCTTCAGGTTTTTCCTTTACACAGAATGGGAACCTGTTTGTCAGGTTTGGGCCAGAGCAGGTCTCCCGAATAAAACTCTAAACCTAACAATAGAAGTTAATAACAGAAACAGAACTTCAACTGTAGGGTTCTGGTAAAGCTCATGGAGAGTTTTATGATATTAGTATAGTTTTTTTCTTAAAATCTTTTTTATTTGAGGGTCGCCTGGGTGGCTCAGTGGGTTAAAGCCTCTGCCTTCGGCTCAGGTCATGATCCCAGGGTCCTGGGATCGAGCCCTGCGTCGGGCTCTCTGCTCAGTGGGGACCCTGCTTTCCCCCTCTCTCTGCCTGTCTCTCTGCCTACTTGTGATCTCTGTCTGTCAAATAAATGGATAAAATCTTAAAAAAAAAAATGTCCTAAAAATCTTTTTTATTTGATTGGAGCCCAAATGCTCATCTATTCCTTATTAACTTGGAAAAAAAATGCCAAATAGCAGAATTATAGCTATGCTAGGGGGTTAAATTTTCTCAAGCAAATCTCTCTCTTCAGTTTGAACTTGAATCCAAACATGCTTATTACTTTTAATTTGAGGAGTCTCAAAATTCCAGTGATTTTCTGAGCTCTGCTTGAAACGACCACACCCTAGGGAAGAGCTGGGAAGAGCTTGGTCTGACCACAACGCCCAGCTAGTCTGCAGCACGCTCCCCAAACTCGCTTTTGATGTTCCTTAACACATAGCTATCAAATCAAACACCGTGCAGCAGTGAATCTCATGTCTGTCTTTCCAGACAGATATATAAAACCTTAATTATCCAGAGTCTAAGTAACAAGAAACGGCAAATAACTGAACACTTTTTCTGTGTATAAAAAGTCAAGGGCAATAAAACACAAGAATTTAAGATTTTAGTCAAAAGACAGTTTCTAGTTAATGTTTCAGGGATGGCAAACACCAAGGTCATTTCCTGGGCTTCTATTTAGGTGTGGGTTTTAATCCCTGCTCACCTCCAAAAGCTGACAGACTCCAGGCTCCGCTCTGGGCATCCTCACAAATGCTCCTCAATCACCAAGTCCAAACACATCTGTGAACTTGGCGCCATCATCATGGGGCTCGGACTCTGCTTTGATTCCCAGGTCAGAGCTGGGACCTGGGAGGCACCAGAAAAATGAGGATATGGACTACATCAAGGTTTCTCATTTTCAAAAAGCTTTTTTTGGCACAAATATAAAATTATCAATTATCTTCACTAAAAATTGTAAGGATAGTAGTAAACACGGTAAATTAAGAAGTAACACCATTCACTATCTTCAACAATCTGTCACATATCGAGAAAATTTCTTGAGCTACATTTTCTGAAATTTATATGAAAATAATATAAAATTATAACATCGAATTTGTATCCAATGTAAAAGAAAATACATTCAGTGTAAAGCAAATTCAATATCATAATTTTACATTTGAAAAGATAAAAAGTCAACTGATTATGACTGTGCCCTGAGACTCTGCACACATTTACAGATTCCCATCTTGCCAAAACCATTCAAGTATTCATTTCTCCAGGAATATACCAGCTTTGAATCCCTCCAATTTCTGTAGACCTCCTAATGGAGTATTTGGGTAAGTGAACTGTTGACATGAGAATTTAGAAGCATGCTGCCCTAGGATTGACTGCCCTGGCTCACTGATTAGAGGGTTGAGAATCTAGTAACAAGAGATACAGTGTTGGCAGATATCCCAATTGACCTACCCATATCCATTCCAGAAGCTTCCAGCTACCAGGAGCCATGCAAGACAGAGATAGCTAACAACATCAGGTGCTTCCAGTGGCTTAGTTACCATGAACGTAGCTGGCCAAGAACAGATGGAAAGGTGGCAGGGTTAGTCATTTGAAATCTCTTTAGAGCTGCTCTGTGACTAGGGGTTTTTCACGCATCTATCCTGAATTTCACCTGCCACAGTTCAACAGCTTGAACATTTTATCAAATTGTCCTGATGGTGTAGATCCTTTGGGAGGTTCTAGGTTGCATCCTCTCGTTTTCTCAGTTAGGGTGCCCTGGTTTTATCATTTCAGTGCCATTTGATGAAAGATTACCTAAAGAACATGCTTTCTTTAAAACAATCCTTTATATATATTTAATTAGTAGTGGGCTCTGACCTTGACAGCTATGGTTCACCCCTGCTGCGTGGGGAAGAATACAAAAAGTGCTTGTTGTCATTCCTCTGGCTTCGGCTATTTTGTCCTAGCCAGCATGTCGTGGGGGGACTGTGGCGAGCCCCAGGAAGTGCTATTTATCTAACCTGTGGTGGAATGTAAAATGGGGATTGAAGGGGGTCTCTGTGTGAGAGCGAGCTTTTAACTATGGTAATTCAAGTAAGCCAATTTTTGGAACTATTTCTTTGGTCTTAAGGTCAAATTGAATTTGCTGCATTGTTGTTCTTTTCAATAAAATGTTCGAAAAATCTGTCCTGGAGCTGACTATGAGCTGGGCAGTAAGTTGTCTTTAATCTTTGTAAATAATTCCTGATGAATATGATACTAAGAACAATGCTCATGTATCAGTTTTTCTCAAAATGCTTCACTAGATTTACCCTACTGATCTTTGCTTTAGAGGAAAAAAAAAAAAGAAAAAAGACTTGACAAGTGTTATTATTAATATTACTTTGCCAGACAAAAACAGACACATAGATCGATGGAACAGAATAGAGAGCCCAGAAATAGACCCTCAACTCTATGGTCAACTAATCTTCGATAAAGCAGGAAAGAATGTCCAATGGAAAAAAGACAGCCTCTTCAATAAATGGTGTTGGGAAAACTGGGCAGCCACTTGCAGAAAAATGAAATTGGACATTTCCTTACACCACACACGAAAATAGATTCAAAATGGATGAGGGACCTCAATGTGAGAAAGGAATCCATCAAAATCCTTGAGGAGAACACAGGCAGCAACCTCTTCGACCTCAGCCACAGCAACATCTCCTAGGAACATCGCCAAAGGCAATGGAAGCAAGGGCAAAAATGAACTACTGGGATTTCATCAAGATAAAAGCTTTTGCACAGCAAAGGAAACAGTTAACAAAACCAAAGACAACTGACAGAATGGGAGAAGATATTTGCAAACGACATATCAGATAAAGGGCTAGTGTCCAAAATCTATAAAGAACTTATC
>PISX010035697.1:0-12663 GCA_004024625.1 Mellivora capensis | reverse complement strand
ACAAGTACTAAGTGCTTTCTATATATCCTGGTCACTATGCAAGAAGCCGAGGATATAGGGATGTGCTTTGGGTTCTCAGGGCATTTATTCTCTAGAAGATGAGATGGGTTATTTATTTATTTATTAAGATTTTATTTATTTATTTGACAGACAGAGATCACAAGTAGGCAGAGAGGCAGGCAGAGAGAGTGAGGGGGAAGCAAGGCTCCCTGCTGAGCAGAGAGCCCGATGTGGGGCTCCATCCCAGGACTCTGGGATAATGACCTGAGCCAAAGGCAGAGGATTTAACCCACTGAGTCACCCAGGTGCCCTGATGAGATGGGTTTTAATCAAATAATCACATTAATAGCAATGATTGTTTAATCACAAACTAAGACAAGTATTCTGAGGAAAAGAAACATGATTTTCTGAAAGGATATAGCAAAGGAAACTGACTTATAGTAGGGAGCTCAGGAGGTTTCTCTATGGTAGAGACATTCAAACCAAGCTCCAAAAGATGAGTAAGGGTTAAATAAGTGTGTGTTTGTGTGGGTGTGTGGGGTGGGAAGGGGATGCTAGGAAGAACATTCCAAATCCATAGAAGAGTATATGCACAGGCTCTGTAGGAAGAAAAAAGGGGGTCTGGTCACAGAACTTAAAGAAAGCTAGCATGCCTAAAGCAGAGAGAACATGGGGGAAGAACGAAACAAGATGAGACTGGAGAGGTAGGCAGGACCAGACTATGTAGAGCCCTGTGTACCCTGATAGATTTAGTCTTCAAAAAAAAAAAAGGAGTTTAAGAAGTTCTTTATAGATCTATGATATCAGCTCTTTGTCTGTAGTGTCATTTGCGAATATCTTCTCCCATTCCATAGGTTGCCTCTTTGTTTTGTTGACTGTTTCCTTTGCTGTGCAGAAGTTTTTGATCTTGATGAAGCCCCAGAAGTTCATTTTTGCTTTTGTTTCCTTTGCCTTTGGAGACATGTCTTGAAAGAAGTTGCTGTGGCCAGTGTTGAAGAGGTTACTGCCCATGTTCTCCTCCAAGATCTTGGTGGATTCCTGTCTCACATTGAGGTCTTTCATACATTTTGAGTTTATCTTTGTGTATGGTGTGAGAGAATGGTTGAGTTTCATTCTTCTATACATAGCTGTCCAATATTCCCAGCATGATTTATTGAAGTGACTGTCTTTTTTACACCAGGTATTTTTTCTGACTTTGTCAAAGATTATTTGATTATAGAGTTGAGGGTCCATATATGGGCTCTCTACTCAGTTCCATTGGTCTATGTGTCTGTTTTTGTGCCAGTACACATGCCGTCTTGGTGATCACAGCTTTGTAATAAAGCTTGAAATCAGGCAACTTGATGCCCACAGCTCTTTTTTTCCTTCAACACTTCCTTAGCAATTGGGGTCTTTTCTGGTTCTACACAAATTTTAGTATTATTTGTTCCAACACTTTGAAGAACACCGTTGGTATTTTGATCAGGATGGTGTTGAAAGTACAGATTTCTCTGGGCAGCACAGACATTTTAACAATGTTTATTCCTTTGTTCCATGAGTATGGAATGTTTTTCCACCTTTTTGTGTCTTCTTCAATTTCTTTCATGAGCATTCTGTAGTTCTTCAAGTATAGATCTTTTACTGCTTTCGTTAGGTTTATTCCAAAGTATCTTATGGTTCTGGGTGCTATTGTAAATAGAATCAATTCCCTAATTGTCCTTTCTACAGTTATAAAGTTAGTGTATAAGAAAGCAATTGATTTCTGTGCATTGATTTTGTATCCTGCCACATTACTGAACTGCTTGTATCCTGCCACATTACTGAATTGCTGTATGAGTTCTAGTAATTTCGGGATGGAGTCTTTGGGGTTTTCCACGTAAAGGATCATGTCATCTGAGAAGAGAGAGAGTTTGACTTCTTCTTTGCCAATTTGATTACCTTTTATTATTTTTGTTGTCTGATTGCTGTTGCTAGGACTTCTACTACTATGTTGAACCACAGTGGCAAGATTGTGCACCCTTGTCATGTTCCTGATCTCAATGGGAAGGCTCTCAGTTTTTCCCCATTGAGAATGATATTCACTGTGGGATTATAAAGAACTTCTCAAACTCAACACCCAAAAAACAGATAATCATGTCAAAAAATGGGCAGAAGACATGAACAGACACTTCTCTAATGAAGAAAACAAATAGATAACAGTCACATGAAAAAATGATCATCGTCACTAACCATCAGGGAAATTCAAATCAAAACCACACTGAGATATCACCTCACACCAGTTCAAATGGCAAAGATTAACAAGGCAGGAAACAACAAATGTTGGAGAGGATGTGGAGAAAGGGGAACCCTCTTATACTGTTGGTGGGAATGTAAGTTGGTGCAGCCACTTTGGAAAACAGTGTGGAAGTTCCTCAAAAAAATAAAAATAGAGCTACCCTATTACCCTGCAATTGCACTACTGGGTGGTTACCCCAAAGATAAAGACATAGTGAAAAGAAGGGCCATATGTACCCCAATGTTCATAGCAGCAATATTCACAATAGCCAAACTGTGGGAAAAACCAAGATACCCTTCAACAGATGAATGGATAAAGAAAATGTGGTCCCTATATGCAATGGAATATTACTCAGGCATCAGAATGGATGAATACCCAACTTTTGCATCAACATGGATGGGCCTAGAAGAGATTATGCTGAGTGAAATAACTCAAGCAGAGAAAGTCAATTATCATATGGTTTCACTAACTTGTGGAATATTTGGAATGACATGGAGGACGTTAGGAGAAGGAAAGGAAAAGTGATTTGGGGGAAATCAGAGAGAGAGATCAACCATGAGAGACTGTGGACTCTGAGAAACAAACTGAGGGTTTTAGAGGGAAGAGGGGTGGGGGGATGGGTGAGCCTGGTGGTGTGTATTAAGGACGGCACATATTGCATAGAGCACCCGGTGTTGTACATAAACAATGAGTCTTGGAACACTGAAAAAAAAGAGAGTTTAGTCTCTAGCCTAAGATCATCAAGAAACCAGTGAAAGTTTTTAGTTAGGTAGGTGATTTTATTTTTACAGATTACACAAGTATCTATGTGAAGAATGGGCTAATGGGCAATGAGAGTGGGAGTAAGGAGACAAGGTAAGAGGTTAGGGTAGTAATCCAAAATGAGACAAAGTGGTAGATGAAGTCCTGAGTGGGCTAATCAAGGAGTTTTCAGTTAATGAATAAATCAGCAAGAAATTACTTGGTACCTGTCTAAATATGCATGGCTAGCTCTACTCATCTTAAAGAGTCATCTTCAGCTTCCCACCTTTTTTTTTAGTAGCCCCGCTTCTGTCCAATTATCAAGAATTTCAATTAATGGTGCTGAGCTAATAAGGCATTACTTTATTAAAAGTATTTGCATTTAAGGAAATCTGGAGAAAGAATTGAATCAAGTGTTGTTAACTAGTGTTCTCATATAAAACACTTTTTCTCAATATGTGATCCCTAAAAGTTAGTTCCTCAGAGTCTCCCGGTGGTTGGAAGAATGGGAAGGGGGAGGCCTATAAAAAAATCAAATTCCTGGGCTCTACCCCAGACCTACAAAATCAGAATTTTGGGGTGAAGCTCAAGAAGGGGCATATTTAACATGCTTTCCAGGTGTTTCTGATGAACACTAAAGTCTGAGAATTGCTTAGATGCTAATTTAGACTGACTTTGAACAAGACAGATGCCTCTGACAGAGAAGAAAGCAGTGGACATTCCAGGTTGAAGGTGGCTATGAGAAAATGTCAAGAAGTGAGAATCAGCCAGTTGAGTGTAAGGGAAGAGTAATAAGAAGATTGATTTTGCTAGGGTGCAGGAGCCTTGTTGGGAGCAATGAAAAATCACCTTGAGCAGAAGGAGAGAGGTGACAGCATGCCTAAGGGAACAGTCCTGCCAAACCTGAGATAGATTGAATGAAATGAGTTTTATAATCTCAGAGGTACCAGATGAGGGTCTTATAGGACTGCAAAGTTGGAATTTCCCTCTCCCATGGAATGAGGAGAATATTAATACCATTTATTGGTCACAAAACAATAGCCAAGCTTCCTGGGTTCGTATGATATGCCAGGCATTTCATGAAATATTTTATTTTATTTATTTTTTTAAAAAGATTTTACTTACTTATTTGACAGACAGAGATCACAAGTAGGCAGAGAGGCAGGCAGAGAGAGAGGGGGAAGCAGGCTCTTTGCTGAGCAGAAAGCCCAATGTGGGGCTCGATCCCAGGACCCTGAGATCATGACCTGAGCCAGAGGCAGAGGCTTAACCCACTGAGCCACCCAGGCGCCCCATCATGAAGTATTTTAAATGCATCATATCATTTAATCATCACAACATCTCTATGAGATAGATACTATAAATATCCCCATTGTGTAGATGAAGAATCTGAGGCAAAGAGAGGTAACGTAACTAGCTGGCAAGTGGCTAGACCAAAATTCTAACCCAAGTCTATCTCTTGAGATTATACCTTTAATTACATGATGGGCCACTCATGTCAGTTCTCATTTATGCCCACAAGGGTTGATAGTTCTCTAATTAAGGGTTCATCAGTTTTTTAAAGCACCTGTGTGGCTCAATTGGTTAAGCATCTTCCTTCCACTCGGGTCATGATCCCAAGGTCCTGGGAATGAGCCCCACATTGGGCTTCCTGTTCATTGGGAAGGTCTGCTCAATCTCCCTCTGCCCCTCCTTCCTGTTTGTCCTTCTCCTTCTCTCTCAAATAAATAAATAAAATCTTTTTTTAAAAAAGGGTTCATTCATTAGTTCTTTTAGACATGATAATCATTATGAATAATGGAGGCTTGGCCCTTGGGGGTCCAAAGACAATTCAGGCCATAATAAGGTTAACCAAAAAAAGAAAATGAATAAAAAACTAAAAGCAGAATCAGACCTATAAATACAGAGAATGAACTGACAGTTGCCAGAAGGGAGGGTGGAGGGGAGTGAGTAAAATGGGTGAAGGGAAATGGGAGATCCAAACTTCCAGTTGTGGAATGAATAAATCATGGGAAAAAAAAGATACAAAATGAGGAATATAGTCTATGATGTTGTAATAGTGATGTATTGATATATTGGAACAGAGGATAACTACACTTGCAGTGAATATAGCATAATGTACATAAACTTGTCAAATCACAAAGTTGTTCACCAGAAACTAATGTTTGGCTAAGGCCTGGATAAACACACCATCTCATGCAGTGCTCCTCACATCTTGCTTTATAGATTGATAATGGTCTATGATGAGTTCGTGTAGCTGTTAAAAGGAAGCATTTGGGAACATCACAGCAATTTGACACAATACTTTTATGTCAGCTGATGTTAACAAAATAAATGGGTATATTATTTTATTTTTTTAAGATTTTATTTATTTGAGAGAGAGAGTGTGTGAGCACAAGCTGGGAAGAGAGGCAGAGGGAGAGGGAGACCAAGAAGCAGGCTCCCCTCTGAGCAGGGAACCACACACAGGGCTGATCCCAGGACCTGAGCCGAAGGCTAAAACACTCAACCAACTGAGCCGCCCAGGCACCCCAAATGGGGCTTTTTTTTTTGCATGACTTTTTCCATTATCTTTTTCTAGTAATTTGTTTTTATCTTATTTTGTAGAATAAATAAAAACAAAAGTGTGGTACTTCACTCCAGATAGTTTGTGACATATGGGTCTCATGGATATAAGAGAAATGTAAAAAACTAATAATATGAAGTTATTTTCAAGTTCAGGTGTGGAGTGGTATGCTGACCAGTAGAGCTAATCTGAACCCTTATTTTTACATGGCAGCTTCTTCTAAAAATACAGAATCATCCCTCTTGAGGATCATTATGACAGATTACAGTGTGAAACCACTCCTTTTATGGTAGGCTTAGATTTTTAGAGATCATGCAATTAATTCTAGACAATTACTGTCAGTTTAAACATTCAAGATGAAAGAAGAAGGTGTATAATAATTAAGCAGAAACATATAGAACCTGAGCAGTAAAGATTCAGTGGGATAGTAGACAGAATGAGGGCAGTGGAAAAGGGGACCTTTGTTGTTTTCATTGACACTATCCACGGAGTCAGATGTTAAAGAATCTTGAATGCTTCCAATTTGTATTTTTGCTGAAAATGGAATAAGACATGGGGGGAAAATGATGCAGTGTATTGAATAAGTCTTCTGGCACTGTTTATTCAGCCATTTGTTCAACAAATATTTAATGTGCTCCTATTACATATCTGTCAGTCTGCTTGGCACTTATGGATACAAAGAACAACCAGACTGTGTCCCCGTCCTCAAGGAGGTCATAGTCTAGTAGACCGTCATGAAAACAACTATAAATATAATAAAACTTGTTAAGTAAAAATAATGATTCTCAAGGGTCTATCTGTTTCAGAATCAGAGTGGGAGAGAAATATATTGGTTCCCCCCACCCTTATTCACAGCGGATACATGCCAAGACACCCAGTGGATGCTTAAAGCTGTGGATAGTACCAAACCCTATATACACTATGGTTGTTCCTATATATCCATACCTATGATAGAATTTAACTAATAAATTAAGCACAGTAAGAGATTAATAATCATCAGAACAGGTTTAACAATATACTGTAATGAAAGTTATATGAATATAGTCTCTCTCAAAACACCTTATTGTATTACACTCACCCTTCTTGCAGTGATGTGAGATGATAAAATGCCTATAAGATGAGAGAAAGTGAGGTGAATGATATAGGCATTTTGATGTACTGTTAAGCTACTATTGACCTGATGACACAATGTATCAGAAGGAGGACCATCTGTTTTTAAACTGTGGTTGACCATGGGTAACTTAAACCATGGAATTCAAAACCACAGATAAGGTTGGGGCTACTGTCATTTGGAATATATCAATAGTATATCATCTTATATGTAGCAGAGGAAAAAAAGTAAGCAGAGGAAAAAAATAAAGATCAGTAAAAATTTGGCTTCTGGTAGAGATAAGATGATGATTTTTCAGACCAAGAGTTATCTGAATTCTCAACTTGTTGTGAATGTTGTGAAACAATGAGCAGCTGAGAGGGGCAGAATGGCAGGAAAAATGCAAGATGTTTGTTAAAAAGGGACCTAAGTTTAAAAAGTTGACAAACACTTTTCAATCTAGATATAAAGACTGTTGGGAACTTGAAGGCTAAAATACGACTTGAGGTTGGAGGGAAGAAGACAGAGAAAAAATGCATTTAGGGTTGCAAACTTTCTATAAGGAGTCCAACTGTAAGCAATAAGGTGTGAATGAGGCAGATAAATGCCCCACTTCTGCACTGGCAGTTGAAGAATAGGATGTGCTACCCACAAAAAAGAGCAGCACTGCCATTGAAACATCTGGGATGCCATTGGTTCTAGAAGTCCAGGCTTTCAAACACTACTCTTTCACAAACTAACCATGGTAAACTCTAAACTCTGTAACTTCACAGACCTGCTGTGAGGTTCATACAAGATGCTAGCTGTAAAAGCATTTTGTGAATTCTTGGAAACCATATGCTTGTGTGTTGGCTCTCTCTGCCCTCCCAGGCTTCCCTAAGGTAATCAAAACTCCTTAGGGATAAGTAGGAAGCATTAAGCACCTCAGAAGAAAAGTAGCATATGTAAATACTAATGATGATCCACATCTGCTTCTAACCTGTTAATTCCCTTCTTTCAAGGTTTGACACCAAGGGAGCCCACACACAATGCCTCCTACTATTGAATGTGGGCTGCATTCCCATGTTTTTAGATTCTGAGTACTTTGTTTCCAATTCAAAAGCAATGGTCCTTTTTTAAAGTTTAATATTTTTGCCAAAATCTGGAGGCAGATTATTTATATGAATGTCATGTGCATACATTGATCATCATCTCCTATTTTTTGAAGCCATATACCAGATATCAGATGATGAAAACTATTGGTCACATCTGGCAGAGCCTTTCAGGAAACTTAGAGACTGAAATCACTGGTGGAGCAGAGTTTACTGAGGGCAAAAGATGATCAGTGTCATTTTTCTACAAGAAAAATAATGGGGAAGTAACTCTCAGCCAAGTGTCTTGGAATGTTAACAATCCCTTACAGTGCAATTCCATTCTTCTGACTCAAAAGGGTTATACCTGTCACGAGGGTCCCCTCCTCTTGATCAGTGGATCAGACCTGAGTCATTCATAAAGCAAAACCAGGCCTGAACTAGCCAGTCCCATCAAGGAGAGAAATGGGAAACCTCAAGGTAGGCTGGGGTGGTCAGGAGTGCCAGAAGCATAAAGAAATATTTCACAACACCTTAAATACCACTGACCTCCCTATTCTATCTGCTTTTTGGGGTGGTATAGGGGTGAATCTACAGCAAAGTTAGAGTTGACAGCCAGTAGGACTCTTCTGAACCATACCAGGAAGTAAGCAACGGTGATCTCTGTAGATCTCAACCACCTTCTTCCTATCCTGGGTCCTCTCTTGGCCTTCCCAGCTGCCCACGTTTCCACCAATTCCCTCTTCTCCTTTATATAACATTGTCCTATGGCTTTTTCCTGAGGGCCTTCCTCAATTAAGTTCTGGTCTGGTCAATTTATTAAAGCTAAGAAATTAGTAGCTTCTAATGCTTTTACTTCTGAACATGGGCTTTCTATCTTAAAAGCGAACAAGTAAATAGAGACACAATTGGGTTTTGGGGTGAAATGAGGAACTGCTTCTGGATATCTCCCTGTCTATTGCATGGATAATACAGATGATGGGTTTGTGCTATAGGTTAGAATTTCCACTGTGATTCAGAGGTACAACATAGAGCATGGTGGTATATTTTGCCCTTACCTTAGACCAAGAGAACTAAAAGAGTTAAACCCTACAATTTAGTATACCAAGATTAAAGCAATTATTGTAAATTAGCTTAATCATTCCACCATATGCCTTTAGAGGCAGTTTTCTTTTTATCCTGTTGTCACTACCAAATAAATGGAGGCTTGTAAATACAGGTAAACTTAATTTTTAAGGGATTATATATGCTCAAAGGTTCTGATGCATTTAATTAAAAATTTCCTTATTATATAAAGGAAAGTGTCTGTGTTTTGGCAGTGTGAGATACCAGAACATGAATGAAATATGGGAAGGAGATGATGGTTAACATGTGGCTGTGTTTTCATTTTCCCAACATATTTTTTTATTCTAAAGACAGCAATATCTATTCTTAGGCTACCCTCTGACTGACTCTGGAGTTCCTTAAGGCCAGAGAACAGGGAGAAGCTTAAATGATTCCTTTTCTTTCAAGCCATAGATTTTAGTCATCTGTTTCTGGAACACTCCAGCAAGGAATCAGTAAAGGCGTACTCCAGCAGATGGAAAGCCATGCATCTCAAGCTTTAATGTGCATATAAATCACTTGAGAATCTTTTAAAATGAAGATTCTGATTCATTATCCTGGAGTAATGCCCAAGATGCTTAATTTCTAACAATTTCCCTAGGGACGCTGATGCTGCTTGTCCATGGACCATATTTTGAGTCACAAGGAACATTCTAGATACAGAGTCTAGATAAAGAGCCCGCTTTGGCTAGGTGCAGTGAAAGTATGAAGAGGCTCAATGGAAAAGTAGCACAGTTCTATCTGAACTGAACTGTCCAAGTGAAGGGCAAAGGAAACAAAAGGAAAGCAGACATGAGGCTGATTGCACTCATGCTCTCCAGATGTTCAAATAGATGGATTTCAAGCAGTACACACCAAAAATGCAGTTCCTTTCACAAGCTATAGGAGAAAATATGCCTGTTCTGTAGTCATGTTCCTGGGTTAAAGTTCCACCCATATAATTTCCCAATAGAGATTTTGATCATGCTACCTTACCTCCCTGAGCCTCAGTTTACTGCTCTAGTAAAATTTGAATAACAGAACCTATCTCAGGGTGGTTGTTAGGATTAAATGAAATAAAGAGTGTACTGTACGGTGACTAACATAATAAAAAATAAACTAAAAAATGAAATAAAGAATGTAAAAACTCACAATAGTACCTGCTAAGAATGCTCAATAAGTGGTAGCTATTGCCATGCCTTTCCTCTTTGAGCTGATCTCTTTAAGTACTGCTGGGTTTTATTAAAGTGTTAGCCAGACATGGTAATGCCATATCTGCTTTTGAGGAAACTTTTCTTTTATATGACCACATTTGTCTCCAGGGGAGAAAGAAAAGATCTTGTTGCTCTCATTTCATCTCTTCCTCCCTCCATTTTTGCCTGAGTATTTAAAGAAAATCCAAAACATAACATTATTTCATCTGTACATGCTTCAGAATGTTTCTCTAATAGCTGAAATATTTTAATTTCCTCACACATAACCATAGTACCACTATTACACCCCCAACATTAACAATAGTTCCTTGTTATTATCTAATACCCACTCTTTGAGCAATTTTCCCTGATTCTCAAAAATGTCTTTTTATGGGGATGCCTGGGTGGCTGAGTGGGTTAAGCCTCTGCCCTCAGCTCAGGTCATGATCTCAGGGTCCACATCAGACTCTCTACTCAGCAGGGAGCCTGGTTCCCTCTCTCTCTCTGCCTGCTGCTCTGCTTACTTGTGATCTCTCTCTCTCTCTTTGTGTCAAATAAAAAATAAATTTTTTTAAAAATGTCTTTTTATGGCTTGTTTGTTCAAATCAGAAGCCAGGTAAGGCCCATGCCCATTGCATTTGCTTGGTATGTCTTTTAAGTCCCTCTCTTTATCAATTATTATTTTTAAAAAGTAAATTTTAGTTTTTAGAATTGTTTTAGGGTTACAGATAAATAGTGAAGATGGTACAGAGTTTCCATATACCACACCTAATTTCTCCTATTATTAACTTCTGACATTAGTGTGGTACATTTGTCTGAATTTGTGAACCAATATTGACACATTATTATGAACTAAAATCCATACTTGATTCAGATTTCCTTAATATTTATCTAATGTCCTTTTCTCTAATAGGATCCCATACAGGATTCCACTTTGCATTTAGTTGTGGCAATGCTTAGTTTTATGTGTCCATCTGAGTGGGCCGCAGAGTGTGCCGGTACTTGGTGGGTCTGTGAGGATGTGTGTGCTTTTGAGGTGACTCTAAAAGCAACTTCAATTGTCTGAGACTTAAGAAATTTGGTGATTTTAAATGTAATTAAATGCAATTCTAGATGAAAGCATGAAAATGGGAAGAAAAACTCCCTGGCAGGAACAATGCTTATTTTTGCTTTGACCCTTGTTACTGTTTCGGTCTACAACTTCTCTGGCTTGAGAATCATTTGAATGAAGAAAGAATGATTTAAAAATAAAAATACATGAGAGGAACAAATTGTCTTCTGTTTCCGCCAAAAGGAAAAGTGGAATTTTGGCAGTTTTCATCCAGCATGGGGCAGTCCAGGCAAAAGCAAAAGGAAGGGAGAGAACGAGGCCTGAAGAAAGACATTTCCAAATCCATCATCATCAAGTTTTAGATGTTGACCTGGGATAAATAAGGCCCTTAGATACAACCTCTGTTTCAGAGGTTTATATCCTTAGGAAAATATTGAAATTAAATACACACACACAGAAGCAACCATACAAACTAACTTGTGGCAAAGTTCCAGTGAAGACACTTGTTGATTAAGGCAAAATGTGTGTCTCTGGGGAGTAAAGATTACTCTAGAAGGGAAAGTTGGGTCAGACTGCAAAGGTCCTTGAATGTGAAATGTATCTTGTAGGCAATTAGAAGTTAATGATGTTTTGAGGGGGTTGGGGATACCATATGCAAAAGAGCATTTTAGCATGATCAACCTGGAACACTTTGAGTAATTCAATTCAACAAACATTTACTAAGTATTGAGCAAAGTACCAGAGTCCAAGGTGCAGACATATGTAAGGATAGATAAAAAAGACAAAATCTCCATCCTGTCAGGGAGACAAACTTAATATACAATATGGAGTTATCTCCAATACAGACTGTTAAGTACAAACATATAAGGTATAGAACAATAAGTTTAATATACCACCATTTCTTTAAAAAGGATGGAGGGAAGAAATGTAAGTTTGCATATGTATTTATATATGTATAAGTTTTATCTGCAAGGATACACAAAAGTCTGTAAATATTGCTTCCCTCCATGGGAGATGATCAGGGTGGCTGGCAGGAAGATTATACACATATTCTTTGGTACTCTCTGAGTTTTGAAACAAATGAATGTATTACCTACATTTAGAGATATATAACAGAACATTGTGTATGATTGTGTATGATTGTATGGGAGAGGGAAAAGATAAATTTCAGTTGAGAGAATCTTTGAAGACCTCTTAGAGCATGTGGGCTATAAAGCTGTGTCTTTGGAAGGTAGCATTTCTATGGGTGATGGTTTGATTGGGAAGTATTTCAAGCAGAGGACAAAGTTTGCATTGAGTCACAGGGTGGGGGCTAGATCTGTGACATCTAATACAGTAACCATTAGCCACATACGACTACTGAGCATTGGAAATGTGGCTAGTGCATACAAATTTATGTGTGCACCATTTATTGAAGAGACTGTCTTTTTTCCACTGTATATTTTTTCCTGCTTTGTCGAAAATATACAGTGGAAAAAAGACAGTCTCTTCAATAAATGGTGCTGGGAAAATTGGACAGCTATATGTAGAAGAATGAAACTGGACCATTCTCTTACACTGTATACAAAGATAAACTCGAAATGGATAAAGGACCTCAATGTGAGACAGGAATCCA
>PISX010035696.1:0-12664 GCA_004024625.1 Mellivora capensis | reverse complement strand
GGGACGCCTGGGTGGCTCAGTTGGTTAAGCAGCTGCCTTCGGCTCAGGTCATGATCCCAGCGTCCTGGGATCGAGTCCCACATCGGGCTCCTTGCTTGGCAGGGAGCCTGCTTCTCCCTCTGCCTCTGTCTGCCTGTGCTCGCTCATTCTCCTTCTCTCTCTCTGACAAATAAATAAAACCTTTAAAAAAAAAAAAAAAAAGACTGCTGTCCATACCACATCTACCAGGTTCTTGAGTTTTAAATTGGGTTCTTGGAGTTCTGACTTCCCCCAAAGAATTCCAAATATAATTTAAGGTATCTAGAGATTATGTGAAAGAAAAGTACATGCACATATCATGATGAGGACAGGATAAGGTACAGAAGTGTTGAATCACTGTATTGTACTGAAACCAATTTAACACTGTATGTTAACTATACTGGAATTAAAATGAAAACTTAATAAAAAAAAATAAAGTACCTAGGGAAACGGAGAGCAACCTCTTACCTATCACATTTTCACAAACAGACTAACTGACTATACTTGTCAAGCTGAATCAAATCAGTCCCAACATAGTTAGCCTAGTGTTCCAGCACTCATTGTTTATACACCACATCCAGTGCTCCATGGAATCCACACCCTCCTTAATATCCACCACCAGGCTCACCCACCCTCCCAATTCCTCCCTTCTAAAACCCTCAGTTTGTCTCTCAGAGTCCACAGTCTCTCATGGTTCATCTCCCCCTCCAGTTTCCCCCAACTCACTTCTCCTCTCCTCCCAATGTCCTCCGTGTTATTCCTTATGCTCCATAAGTAAGTGAAACCATATCATACTTGACTCCCTGCGTTAACATATTTCACTCACCATGATCTCCTCCAGTCCCATCCATGTTGATACAAAAGTTACGTATTCATCCTTTCTAATGGAGGCATAATACTTCATAGTGTATATGGACCACATCTTCCTTATCCATTCGTCTGTTGAAGGGCATCTTGGTTCTTTCCACAGTTTGGCGACCATGGCCATTGCTGCTATAAACATTGGGGTACGGATGGCCCTTCTTTTCACTACATCAGTATCTTTGGGATAAATACCCAGTAGTGCAATTTCAGGGTCATACAGTAGATCTATTTTTAATTTTTTGAGGAATCTCCACACTGTTTCCCAAAGTGGCTGCACCAACTTGCATTCCCACCAACAGTGTAAGAGGGTTCCCCTTTCTCCTCAACATCTCCAACACTTGTTGTTTCCTGTCTTGTTAATCTTTGCCATTCTAACTGGTGTAAGGTGGTATCTCAATGTGGTTTTGATTTGAATCTCCCTGATGGCTAATGATGATGAATATCTTTCCATGCGTGTTAGCCATTTGTATGTCTTCTTTGGAGAAGTGTCTGTTCATGTCTTCTGCCCATTTTTTGATGTGATTGTTTTGTGTGTGTTGAGTTTGAGGAATTCTTTATAGATCTTGGATAGCAGCCCTTTGTCTGTGCTGTGATTTGCGAATATCTTCTCCCATTCTGTGGGTTGCCTCTTTGTTTTGTTGACTGTTTCCTTTGCTGTGCAGAAGTTTTTGATCTTGATGAAGTCCCAAAAGTTCATTTTTGCTTTTGTTTCCTTTCCCTTTGGAGACATATCTTGAAAGAAGTTGCTGTGGCTGATGTCAAAGAGGTTACTGCCTATGTTCTCCTCTAGGATTTTGATAGATTCCTGCCTCACACTTAGGTCTTTTAACCATTTTGAGTTTATCTTTGTGTATGGTGTAAGAGAATGGTTGAGTGTCATTTTTCTACACATAGCTGTCCAATTTTCCCAGCACCATTTATTGAAGAGGAAATGCTGGGAAAATAAATAAATAAATAAATAAATAAATAAATTAAACTGGGGACATCACATTGCCTGATTTCAAGCTTTACTACAAAGCTGTGATCACCAAGACAGCATGGTACTGACACAAAAACAGACACATAGACCAATGGAACAGAGTATAAAACCCGGATATGAGCCCTCAACTCTATGGTCAAATAATCTTTGACAAAGCAGGAAAAAATATACAGTGGAAAAAAGACAGTCTCTTCAATAGAAAATCACTATTGGGCACGTGGGTGGCTCAGTCATTAAGCGTCCACCTTTGGCTCAGGTCATGATTCCAGGGTCCTGGGATCAAGGCCAGCATCAGTCTCCCTGCTCTGTGGGGAGCCTGCTTCTCCCTTTCCCACTCACCTTACTTGTGTTCCCTTCCTGCTGTGTCTCTCTGTGTCAAATAAATAGCTAAAATCTTAAAAAAAAAAAAAAAAAAGAAAGGAAGGAAGGAAGAAAACGAAAGAAAGTAAGAAAATCACTGTTGAGGGGAGAGGAGTGGAGCAAATTAAGCCACTACCTATAAGCTATTGTCCAGACAATCATGTCAATGGATGGAAAGCTCTCCTTTTTCAGTAATATTTAATCATTTTTGGAACTAACCTCTTAAATGAAATATAAGAGGATACCTTTTATCTTAATGCCATAACATGTGTTTTAGGTGTGTGGACATAAATAATAACAAAACTCTTAAATACTTTATTCTTAAGGCAACAAGAAAGGAATGCTTCCATGTGATCAGCCCTGCCCATAGCATAATTAGTCAAGGGCAGACCTCAGTAAGACCAGTTCATAGACATCACCTCCTATAAGAGAGCACTGAACACACTCTTCTCCTGAGTGTGCCAACAAGTGTCATGCCTGGAACTGTTGCTATGCTACCAAAAGGACCACAAACACTTGACATTCCCACAGCAATCCACATAATATGCACAAAAGTCTGTTGGGGTTTCCACCAGAACCCCTCATGGTCAAATGACCATTTGGAAAATGGGTGATTCTTTTTATATCCTAGACCTTGGAAAATACATAATCAACAAATGGCAAGCATAATCAGAGATTGCAGGAACATTTTAAAATGTTAGACATCTTGTTAGATTCAGCCTTTTGAGTTATTCTCATTAGTGCTGGTCCTCTGTGCCTGTCACATGACCGAAGTCTCTAATCAAGCAAAGAGTAGATCAAGAAGATAGAGGCCATTAGACACTCAAAAGAAAACAGTGAGCCAAAGAATCTACAATTGCTATACACCCAACATCTGCTAAGTGCTTGATGATTCTCCTGGCTTCACCCGAAAGAACACTCATCCTTGTGCTATAAAGGCCACCAAGCCATACTTTCACTCCCAAACCAAGCCCTAGGTCCACCTGTGAAAGCCTTCCTTGGATGCCTGCCCTATAACAAGCTACATCATCACAAAAATCTAGTTCATAATAAAGGAAAAAAGCAAAGGGATTTGACTCTGTTGGATGTCTGGTCCTTTAGGATTTTCTGAATGCAGAATTTTGAGTTAGCAATGAGGAATTTCTCTTTTAACTTAGATTCAACTTTTTATTCTCCCTCCCTTGATCTGCTAGACCATCCTGAAGGCATTAAGCTTCCTGGGCTTATTCCCAATGGGCTTCTAGATCTAGCCTATGTGATTCTATTGCTTGCTGCTTTTATTTTCTCTGAATTTTCCACTGACGTTAATTAATCTCCCTTTAGTGTGATGAGCTTCTGCGTATCTTATCTAAAGCCTTTCACACATAAAAAAAAAAATAACAAGTTAGAAAGAAAGCAGTTCAACCATAAAAGAGATGTAGAATCTGTTCAAGTTGCTACATTATAAAAAGGTCAGCCCTTTAAATGGTCAAGTTAAGTAGGATGAATGTGGGTTAAACCATCCCTCTGTGAGAGTTCATGAACCCATCCACAGGCCTGCTAATGCCTGGAAAGGATCTACAAGTCTTCCTTTCTCTCTGTGGTGCAGACCACATTTTAGCAGTTGGACCTGCTTTGAGCATGTACAGTGCTGAGGCTCTCATAGTCAGCACAGATTTAAACAGAACCCAAACAAAACTACATTTTAGAAATTAAAGAGTTGATAGTCCACAGTGAAGATCCAGGAGCACATATCAAGGGCAAGACTTTAAAAAGGCTTTTTAATACTCATAACCTAGATTTTTTTTTAATAACAGGTTTGGATCTGGTTATTTTTATTTTGTTTTTTAATGTGATGTGTCAGGTCAAAAAGGCCAAGGGTCTCCCAGGATAGTGACTCACTCAGAAGCACCCCAGGACTTTTATTGTGAAACACAACATGCACATTTTCTCTCTGTAGCATTCTTGGTTAATCATGTCTTCCAGGGATCTGAAGCAGAACCCTAACTCCACCAGCTGCATCCCATTGTCTTCCATGAAGTTAGCTGCACTAGCAATTTTCCCCAGCAGTGTTTGCAGTGAAGATGATGTCCTCCAAGCAAAGAAACACTTTATCACTAGCCAGGATTTCATTCTTGAACATTTTGAAAGCCAGGAGGACCCTATCTGCTCTGTCTACTCTAGCCCAAGACCTGCCCTGCAAATGAAAGCCCACCTCACTACTATTCCCTGTCTTCTTTCTCCTGGACCCTAAGCTCATTTTGGCATGTCCTCATAAGCTAGAGTGACCTGGTCTCATTTTAATACCCCGAGCCCACAGGATTATCCTGTAAAAGAGAACTCATAAAAGGGATATTCATACATAAAGATAAAAAAATTCTGTCTCTTCACAACCCCCATAAAGAACCTTTACTATCTGAAAACCAGACCCAACTCATCTTTCTGTAAGAGTCAAATGTGGTGGTTTGGAATGTGACATTATTTAGAGGGGTTTTCGCACAATGTTTTGTATAAGAATTGCCTGGGAAATGGGGTAAGGCCCAGGAAAACACAGACAGACAGATACACACACATACACACACACACACACACACACACACACACACACACCTACAGGGGAGGGGGAATACATACATTAAGTGTCTTTGTAATTTCATGTACTCTCTCACAGACCAGCAAGGGAATCACTGGTTATAATAAGAGACAGTATCATCTCTGTAAATGACTTGCTTGAATAATAGCAAAGAGAATTTTTTTTTAATCAAAGAAGTAAAATAGTTAACAGAACCAAACAGGTAAGTAGCAAAAATATTCTCAACGATCAGTGAGAAAAGAGTTAGTTTAGAGAAAAGGAATGCTAGGTGGTTATTATGAGAATGGGGGGGGCATAAAGCATAAAGGAGAGGTTCAAGTGTCTCCATACATTATTTTCTCAAAGGTTTTGCCCCAAATATGATGTAAGCCAAATAATTTTTCTCAGGCACCACCCCTCACCTACTACCTGGAACAGAGAAAACTCCCATGCTCATTTTTCTGTAACATAAGAGTTCAAGAAGAGCACTGAAATTTTCATTTCCATGTGTACTGGCTGCTTAAGTGCAAATTTAACAAAAAAACAAACACACACACACACACACACACACACACAAGTCTCACCATGCCATATGAATGCCTTGCTCTAGCCCTCAGGGATTTTCTCCAGTTCTGAAAGGCAAGAAAACTCTACATTAGCTACTAATAAAATGAATTATTATTTATCTCTTAAAAAAAATAAAAAAGGTAAAAACAACTGAGATCCTCCTAGTCAGCATTGGAGGAGTTTGAAACCAAAATAGCCACGATGTTTTTTAAAAATAATTTATAACATAACTAGCTTATATTTTAACAGTGAGGAGTAGCCCAAAAGTGTGTGTAAAAAATGCCATCCTCACCAAGAAGCTAGTAATGAATTTTTAGTTAGGCCAATATAGTAAATAATTTATAAAAATAATTCAAAAATAAGCATAAATGTTGTATGTATCCTTTAATATATTAAATACCTATCATTATGATCAGACTTTCAAAATACCTCTTCTGTTAGCACAAGTGCTACACCCTACTTAATAAAAATTTGCCTTCCAGTTAGCTGGTTTTCCAAGAAACAGCAACATAGGTCTTCCTCACTTAATAGACATATTGCTAGGGAATTGTAACCACAATTCAATTTCAGCAAATCACATCAAAAGTTGCAAGTGCTTTTCATTATACATAGAGATGCAGTCAAATGAAACTTCACAGTGTTAACACTTTCTTCTTCTCAACTTCTCTTCCTCCAGTGCTTTCAACTGAGTACACAGAGGAATAAATATAGTAGTAAAGGGGGAGTCACTAAGTTAGTAGTGTCCAAGATCTGGGGTGGATGAGGAGGCCAAACAAGAGGATGAATTCAAGAACTGTGAAACAGAAGGAGTAATGGACCCCAGAATACACAGTCATATCTGTCATATACATGTGCACTGGCAGAGGGACACTAATTAGAAGACTTAAGCAGAAGAAGAAGGGAAGAAGGAGAAGGAGAGGAAGAAGGAGAAGGAGGAGGAGGAGATGGAGATGGAGATAGAAATGGAGAAGGAAAAGGAGAAGGAGAAGAAGGAGAAAGGAGAAGAGGAGGAAGTAGACTTCTTAGGACTCTAATCTACAAACTCCAGTGAGGATGTTACCCATGGTCATCTTCAGAATCCCTATTAACCCAATTTCCATACCATAACTAGGTTAACAACTATCACTTCTGCTTAATATGTTTGGAACCCAGTTGTCTCATATGAATCTTTTTTTTCTCTTAAGTGTTTATTTTGTTTTTGGGCTCTCACGGTTTAAGTGTTATTGATTTGACATCTATCAGAAGACATGTCAGGAAGCAAAACAGAACATCAACTAATGAAGACACACATCAGGTAGAATGCATACCTTTAATTTCCCCTCTTGTTTAGTCTCTAAGCCACGTGGCTTTTCTCATCCATAAGCTAAAACAATGAATTATTAATAAAATTGTTATTTATAAATAATAAAAATGAGTCTGGTTCTAATTGTTTACAAATGTGGTCAGACAGCAAAAATAGAGACAGATCAATTCACCTGTTGTTTTTGTAAGAACCAAATGAAATAGGAGAACATTACAATCACAGAAATGGTGGTTTGCCTTTTGTTTATTGCCAATCATGGTAATGCACAAAGATTCATTGTAGTCAGTGGACTGTGTTCTTGGCCTTTAAACAGGAACCTGATAACATAAGCTTGCTTCTCAATTTTGCACAGCAAAGAAATCATAATAACAATCTCATTTGCATATAAAATATTTGAAACCTACATCTATTTCCCCAAGAATAAAAAAAATGAAGACACTTGTTCCCTGTGCTCTTTGATGGCTTGATCTTGATGGCAATTTACAAAATAACTGTACTAATCATGGGGCATCTACAAAGAAATCCATGCCTGAATCTCTCATGGAATAAAAAGTAGTGTTTATTTCTAAAAGGAACATCTGTTCCTGTGACTTAAAGGAAGAATTCCTTTGTACTGAGAAATTATTTAAATGGGTAAATGCAAGAAGTCATTTGTAAAGAAGACAAGACTACAGAAATACAGGACTGGACTGATGAGGTCCTGCAATATTGAGGGAGTCACAACAGTAGTATTTTGGTCTAAAGTGATAGTGATCATAATTGAGAATATGGAAAGAATATAGTTTGGAGATAGAACCAAGAACTGGTCTGATGGATATATTGGATATGGAGATCTGATCTTCGAGGAAAAGTTTTTGGCATTTCACCATTGAGAATGGTTTCAGCTATAGGTTTGTCATATATAGCCTTTATTATGTTGAGGTACACTCCTTCTGTACCCAGTTTGTTGAGAGCTTTTAACACAAAAGCATACTGAATTTTGTAAAATTCTTTTTCTGGGTCTATCGAGATTCATGTGATTTTTTACCTTTATTTTGTTAATTGTCATGTATCACAATTTTCAGAAATTGCAAAATTCTTTTTCTGGGTCTATCGAGATTCATGTGATTTTTTTTACCTTTATTTTGTTAATTGTCGTGTATCACAATTTGCAGATATTGCAACATCCTTGCATCCCTGGAACAAATCCCACTTGATTGTGGTGAATGATCCTTTTAATACATTGTTGAATTCAGTTTGCTAATAATTTGTTAAGGATTTTTACATCTTTGTTTATCAGGGATATTGGCCTATATATTTTCTTGTAATGTCTTTGCCTTGTGTTGGTATCAGGTCAGGCATAATAAAATTAGTTTGAGAGTATTTCTTCCTCTTTTGGTTTTTGGAAGAGTTTGAGAAGGATGTATATTAATTCTCCTTTAAATATTTGATAGAATTCACCAGTGCAGCCTTCAGGTCCTGGGGTTTTCTTTGTGGGAGGTTTATGATTACTGATCTGATTTCCTTACTAAAAATTAATCTGTTCAGATTTTCTATTTCTTTACAATTAAGTCTTGGTAGGTTGTATGTTTCTAGGAATTTATCCAATTTGTTAGCATATAATTGTTCACAGTAGTCTCTTCTGATACTTTGTATTTCTGTGGTACCAGTTGTAATGTCTCTCCTTTATAATTTTTATAATTTTTGTTTATTTGAGTTCTCTTTTTTTCTTGATAAGTCTAGCTAATAGTTTCTCTTGTTCAAAAACCCAGCCCTTGGGGTACATGGGTGGCTCAGTCAGTTAAGTGTCTGACTCTTGATTTTAGCTCGGGCCATGATCTCAGGGTCATGAGACTGAATCCCAAGTTGGCTCTGTGCTGAGAGTGGAGCCCACTTAAGATTCTCTCTCTCCCTCTCCCACTACCTCTCCACCCCCACCCTCCATCCCAACCCCTATCCCATACCCCACCCACACTTATGTGTTCTCGCTATATATATGTATAAACAAAAACAAAAAAACAAGGGGAACCTGGTGGCTCAGTTGGTTGAACATTCAACTCTTGATTTCAGTTTAGGTCATGATCCCTGGGTTCTGAGATCAAGCCCCAATGTGGGCTCTATACTCAGTGTGGAGTCTGCTCCAGATTCTCTCTCTTTCTCTCCTCCCCTCTGCGCAACCCCCCCCCCCCCGCATACATATGTGTGAGCTCTCTTAAATAAATAAAATCTTTCTTTAAAAATGGCAAATTTTAAAAAAGCTGAGTTTCTTTGATATTTCCTATTATCTTTTTAGTCTCTGTTTCATATATTTCTCCTCTGACCTTTGTTATTTCCTTATTTCTAGTTACTTTGAGCTTAGTTTGTTCTTTTTCTAGTTCTTTGAGGTATGAAATTAGCTTATTTGCGATCTTTCCATTTCCTTAATGTAGGCATTTGTCACTATAAACTTTCCTGTTAGACCTGATCTTACTGCATTCCATAAACTGTGTTATGTTGTATTTCCATTTGCATTTGCATCAAGATGTATTTTTATTTCTCTTTTGATTCCTTCTTTGACCCATTGGTTGTTCAGGAGGATTTGTTTAATCTCCACAAATTTTGAATTCTCCAGTTTTCTTGTAACTGATTTCTAGTTTCATGCCATTATGGTTGGAAAAGATGCTTGATATGATTTCAGACTTCTTAAATTTACATACACTTATTTTGTTGCCTAACATAATTATTCTAGGGTAGGTTCCTTTTGTGCTTAAGAAGAATTTGTATTCTGTTGCTGTTGGATGGAATGTTCTGTAAATATCTGTTAAGTCCATCTGATCTAACATGTAGTTTAAGGCCAATGTTTTCTTATTGATTTTTTGTCTGGATGATCTATCCATTGTTGAAAGTGGTGTATTGAAGTCCCCTACTATTATATTGCTATCTATTTCCCCCTTCAGATCTATTAATATTTGTTTTATATATTTACGTACTCTATGTTGGGTGCAGAAATATTTACAATTGTTATGTCCTTCTGATGAATTGACCCTTTTATCATTATATAAAGACCATCTTTGTCTCTTGTTACAGCCTTTGGCTTAACAAGACTTAACAGCCTTTGGCTTCCATTTTTTTTTCTGATATAAGTATAGCTACCCCTGTTTTTCTTCTGGTTTCCATTTGTATGGAATACTTTTTTAATCTCTACACTTTCAATCTGTGTGTCCTTAAAGCTGGGTTGAGGCCCTTATAAGCAACAGATAGTTGGGTCTTTTTTTTTTTTTTTAATCCATCAGCCATTCTGTATCTTGAAGACACAAATAAATGGAAAGATATTCTATGCTCATGGATTAGAAATTAATACTGTTAAAAATCTCCATACTACTTAAAATGATCCAAAGATCCAATGCAATCTCTATAAAAATTTCAATGACATTTTTCACAGAAATAGAAACACAATCCTAGAATATATATGGAACCACAAAAGACCCTGAATAGCCAAAGAAATTCTGAGAAAGAACAAAACTAGAAGCAGTACACTTCCTGATTACAAACAATATTACCACCTATTATAATCAAAACAATGTGGAAATGGCATAAAAATGTCAGTAGAACAGAAAAAAAGAGCCCAGAAATAAACCCATGTGTTTATGGTCAGTTGATTTCTTTCTTTCTTTCTTTTTTTATTTATTTTCAGCGTAACAGAATTCATTGTTTTTGCACCACACCCAGTGCTCCATGCAATGCATGCCCTCCATAGAACCCACCACCTGGCTCCCCCAACCTCCCAACCCCCGCCCCTTCAAAACCCCCAGGTTGTTTTTCTGAGTCCACAGTCTCTCATGGTTCATCTAGCCCTCCAATTTCTCCCCACTCCCCTCTCCTCTCCCTCTCCCCATGGCCTCCGTGTTATTTGTTATGCTCCGCAAATAAGTGAAACCATATGATAATTGACTCGCTCTGCTTGACTTATTTCACTTACCATAATCTCCTCCAGTCCCATCCATGTTGATACAAAAGTTGTGTATTCATCCTTTCTTATGGAGGCATAATACTCCATAGTGTATATGGACCACGTCTTCCTTATCCATTCGTCTGTGGAAGGGCATCTTGGTTCTTTCCACAGTTTGGCGACCATGGCCATTGCTGCTATAAACATTGGGGTACAGATGGCCCTTCTTTTCACCCATCTGTATCTTTGGGGTAAATACCCAGTAGTGTAATTGCAGAGTCATAGGGAAGCTCTATTTTTAATTTCTTAAGGAATCTCCATACTGTTCTCCAAAGTGGCTGCACCAACTCGCATTCCCACCAACAGTGTAAGAGGGTACCCGTTTCTCCACATCCTCTACAACACACGTTGTTTCCTGTCTTGCTAATTTTGGCCATTCTAACTGGTGTGCGGTGGTATTTCAATGTAGTTTTAATTTGAATCTCCCTGATGGCTAGTGATGATGAAATTTTTTCATGTGTCTGATAGCCATTTGTATGTCTTCATTGGAGAAGTGTCTGTTCATATCTTCTGCCCATTTTTTGATATGGTTATCTGTTTTGTGTGTGTTGAGTTTGAGATGTTCTTTATAGATCCTGGATATCAACCTTTTATCTGTACTGTCATTTGCAAATATCTTCTCCCATTCCATGGGTTGCCTCTTTGTTTTGTTGACTATCTCCTTTGCTGTGCAGAATCTTTTGATCTTGATGAAGTCCCAAAAGTTCATTTTTGCTTTTGTTTCCTTTGCTTTTGGAGACATATCTTGAAAGAAGTTGCTGTGGCTGATATCAAAGATGTTACTGCCTATGTTCTCCTCTAGGATTCTGATGGATTCCTGTCTCACATTGAGGTCTTTTATCCATTTCGAGTATATCTTTGTGTACGGTGTAAGTGAATGGTCGAGTTTCATTCTTCTACATATAGCTGTCCAATTTTCCCAGCACCATTTATTGAAGAGACTGTCTTTTTTCCACTGTATATTTTTTCCTGCTTTGTCAAAGATTATTTGATCATAGAGCTGAGGGTCCATACCTGGGCTCTCTGCTCTGTTCCACTGGTCTATGTGTCTGTTTTTATGCCAGTACCATGCTGTCTTGGTGATCACAGCTTTGTAGTAAAGCTTGAAATCAGGTAACATGATGCCACCAGTTTTATATTTGTTTTTCAACATTTCCTTAGCAATTTGGGGTCTCTACTGATTCCATACAAATTTTCAGATTATTTGCTCCAGCTCTTTGAAAAATACCGGTGGAATTTTGATCAGAATGGCATTAAAAGTATAGATAGCTCTAGGCAGTATAGACATTTTAACAATGTTTATAGTTCTGAACCAAGAGCATGGAATGGTCTTCCATCTTTCTGTGTCTTCTTCAATTTCTTTCAAGAGTGTTCTGTAGTTCCTTGAGTACAGATCCTTTACCTCTTTGGTTAGGTTTATTCCCAGGTATCTTATGGTTCTTGGTGCTGTAGTAAATGGAATCGATTCTCTAATTTCCCTTTCTGTATTTTCATTGTTAGTGTATAAGAAAGCCACTGATTTCTTTTTTTTTTAATTATTTATTTGTCAGAGAGAGAGGGAGAGAGAGAGAGCGAGCACAGGCAGACAGAGTGGCAGGCAGAGACAGAGGGAGAAGCAGGCTCCCTGCCAACCAAGGAGCCCGATGTGGGACCTGATCCCAGGATGATGGGATCATGCCCTGTGCTGAAGGCAGCCGCTTAACCAACTGAGCCAGCCAGGCGTCCCAGCCACTGATTTCTTTAGACTGACTTTGTATCCTGCCACGTTACTAAATTGCTGTATGAGTTCTAGAAATTTGGGGGCGGAGTCTTTTGGGTTTTCCATATAAAGTATCATGTCATCTGCGAAGAGAGAAAGTTTGACTTCTTCCTTGCCAATTTGGATGCCTTTTATTTCTCTTTGTTGTCTGATTGCTGTTGCTAGGACTTCTAATACTATGTTGAACAAGAGTGGTGAGAGTGGGCATCCTTGTCGTGTTCCTGATCTCAATGGGAAGGCTGTGAGCTTCTTCCCATTGAGGATGATGTTTGCTGTGGGTCTTTCATAGATAGATT